>CATIWR010601128.1:0-84671 GCA_949677035.1 Omphalea diandra | reverse complement strand
TGCATATCTAAACAAATGATGATGATGATGATAATAATAATAATAATAATAATAATAATAATAATAATAATAATAATAATAATAATAATAATATTATTATTATTATTATTATTATTATTATTATTATTATTATTATTATTATTATTCTTTTATGTAATCAATTTATGAGCATATTTGGTATTGCTATTGAAAAAATTTGATTTTAAGACAAAAAATACAAGAGATTATCTTTCCTAATAAATTATAACTTTTTTTAAATATAAGTTTTATAACTAAAAAACTTATTTTTGAAACTTTTATCAGTATTAATTTTTTACTTGTAAAATTTATATTCAAAAAATCTATAATCAAAATCATATTTTTCTAATAGTAATGTCAAATATACTCTATATATATAATACGTATGAGGGGAGAATATATACTAAAACAAAAAGAGTATGATCACAATTAATAATAATAAGTAGTTCTTTTATTTCATTGGTTAGTGATTAAAATAAAGTTAATTTTCATTAATTTAAATAAATATGTAATCCTTAATAGAATAAGAAATATTAAATCCACAATAAAATAAAAATAATCTTAACTAAATTAGAAAATATGATATCTTTGAACAATTTATACTTTATTAAAATATGAAATCTTTGAACAATTTATATTTCATTAATAAGAAATGCTCAGTCATTAACTTATTTCATTATATAGTTAAATTTAAGATCATAAATATTAGATTAAAAAAATAAGAGTGTAGGTTAAAAACAACATTAAATTTATAATGACCAAATTAAAATTCAAAGCCATAGGAATATAATTCTTATCCTAAATTAAACTTTAAAAATATAAGAATATAATCTTAAAAATTTGAGGACACCCACTACTTGGAAATAATAACATAAGCAACAACCTTTGTGAGGTGAGATTGAATCACTTAGGCCCATTATTTTTAACAAATTTAAAATAAGGTGAAAGTGAGGTGAAATAGGAGGTTATTTTAATAAAATTATTCATATACTCTCAGTTTATTTATTGAGATTTTGAATTTATAGAGATAAATTATAATTCAATCTTATTAATTCATTTTCTTCTCCTATCTTTTTATTTTTTTTCCAAAGAAAAAAAAAGAAATAATAAAATTACCTTATTCATTTTCTATCTCTCAATTTTTCTCTCACCACACATTCTACTTCCATCTATTGTTTTCCCTAACATAGGATAAATGAAAAAATAATATAAATTTATACTTTTAAAATTTTTCTTTTGAGATATTTTGTGTATTTTTTTTCTTGAAGTAGAACTATTTAATTATATAATTATAAATTCAATATTATGATTTTTGTAAGTTATAAATAAAAAATATATATAATAATCACTTATATATAACAAAATAATATAAAAATTTGTCCATATTTGCACTAATAATATATTAAAAAATGAGGATGAAAATAAGAGAATATTTGAACCAATTTATTGAAAAATAAGTAATGAGATATAATAATTATTAATTGAACTTTAATTTTATTACTAAAAATGACAATAAATTTCAAAGATTGAAAAATACATAATGATTTGATTATCTAAATTTCAATAATTGGAACCCTAATTTTATTTATTTAAGAAACGAAACATAAGGCTTGGTAAAATTTTAATTATTTATTTTTTAATATATATCTTTTGATTGGTTTTATTTTGTTACTCTCGTTATATTTCAATTTCCAATAATTAGGTGAATAATTAGTGCTATTAAATATAATATCGTTGTATAAAATTTTAAATTATATATAATTTATTAATTATTAATAATTAATTTTATTAAAATAATAAAAAGTTTGTAGTAATAAAATTATTATTTAAATTTTAAAAATATATATTAATTATAGCATTATATTATAATATGAATAGAGCGCATTCCACCAATGACAGTGCAAAAATGCGGGTGAAATGCTTTGAATCCCCTGAAAATTGAAAGTCCCATTTTCACTCGCCCCTTCGCATCACATGCTCAAACAATGATAAGAAGCGCAATCGCCGTTAGAGGCAACAAAGGCGTGACTGGAACCGTTACAGCCAATGCCGGAGATGTCAAACTCCGAGCATTCATCGGCAACGCCGTCTTCGGGGACAGCGGTTCCACTGTCGATGTGGACGATTTTTCTCTCTCCGTCGAGAAGCCCGGCTCCTTCATAGTAGAATACGACGTCCCCAATCAGGTTCCCTTAACTTATACTCTCCTGTTATGGGATCCTGCTTTCGAAGTAAAATTTTCTTAAAAAATGGGTTTCAGAAAACGGGTCGCGTTTTTTGCTGTTCTGGTTGCAGGACGTCCGGTTCCAATTCATGAACACAGTGAATGTGATGAAGAAGCAGGTAAACTGGACTTACACTCATTCAAGAACCCAGAACCGGACGGTTTTGGATGGGACCCTCGTTCTTGACCCGGCTAACAAGGTTTCTGGTAGTTATAGATTGGGCTCAAGGAGGAATTGCAAGTTGAAATACAGTTATGTGCATAGGGGAGCAAGTGGGTTGGAACCAAGTTTTGATTTTTCTAACAATTCTTGGGGTTTGGTGGCGTGGCATAGGATTGACTGTGATGTCATCGGAGTTTCTTATGAGACTGTGAGCAAGAATTTGGGGTTTGAATGGTCGTGGAGATCGTTGATGAATAAAGAGGGAGGGATTAAGGTATGCGGTTTTACTTTATTCTTTGTCGTTGCTTTGCCTAGTTTTATGCTTAAAGATCAAGAATTGAAAAGGAGGAAAAAATTGTGGTCACCAAGATAAGTTCCTATTTTGTGTGGACTGAAATGGAGATAATTTAGAAGTGGAAGGCTGAGGCTTTATGGTTGAGATGATAATGCTAACATATAAGTATGGATTAAGAAATAGCTTGCAGTGGATGAAAAAATTCTAGTCATGTTGGAATATGGAAATTTTTTTTTTTCGTTATTGGAGTTTAACTTGGATTTTTGTAATAAAGAATTTTGCTAGCGGTATTCTACCATTTTAAATGCTATATTAGATGGCTGAATGTTTTTGTGTCGATACAAATGTGGATTCGTTATATATAAAGGAAATGATACATTTGTCACTGTATCCATGCTTAATGAGGTGCTTTTTTTGGATGATATTTGCTTGCTTTCGGGAAATTCTCTCTAATTAAGAGAATTGGATTTCAAATCCTTAATGACACCAGTAAAGCTGTTTGAAAGTTCGATTCTTTTAGATGCCACTATGGTAGATATAGGCCATTAAGATTTCCAACAGAACTACTGATGTTCTTGTGCCTGCGATTAGTGGGACTGGACAAACTTGCAAGCACCCAAATTGTTGTTCAGTGTGGGGTTTGTTTGTGTATAGCTTGCCACTTATTAACCCTACTATCAATATTTTTAATTTTTCAAATTATTAAAAGCACAATGGATGGATTGACTTATTGAAAGTAGAAAGTAGAACTTAAAGATTGACGGGGTTAGAACCAAGATTTGTGCTAATATAAAGTTAGAAACGTAGCAATTGATATTGGATTGAGGATGGATTGATCTACTTACGCTTTTGTATGGGGCCAACAGAACTTACGGACTATTATACAAATAAGCTGACTGAGTGCCGTTAATGTGAAGTTGCTAAATCGAAGTGGGCCATTTATGAATGACTATCAAGAGTTACTTCTCTCAATGTTCTTTAAATGACTCATTCTATATAATATATTTCTAGTCTATGCATTTTAATAATTTTTCTGAGGGCAAGTCTCATTTGTTCTTTGATTCATGACAGCTTTTTTTCACTTTTTCTGTGCCAGATTTCTGCATCTTTCAATTTGGCAGAGGGGCTACGCATGCCTAAAGTTTCAGCCGAGAGCTCATGGAATTTTGAGATGTAACTTAATAAACAGTGTTTCTAGTTGTTTCCAGTATCATGTAACATACGAGGTTTGTTTTCCTATTTTTATTGTACATTTGTAATACCTGGCTACTTTCTTTCATATTTTAGTTTCCTCATTGTCTCATACTTCTATATGATTATGGGTACTATTATTTTTATAATTTTATTCACTTATGAGTATCAAAACGTAATATTGAACCATAATTTGGGATTTTCTCTTCTACTGCGTGACACGTAGCTTAAGTTTTGATTAAAATTGATGATTACAACATGAAGAAGGCGGCATTGGACCCCATGTAGGAACAAGGTGTATGGAGCTATGAACTTACAATCGGTATCGCCATCTTGCCTTAGAGCACTCACTCTGAACTTCTGCACCAAGGAGGTTTCTTGTTTAAAGAAACGAACAATAACTTGACCTGAACAAACACAATTTGGCATACCCGAAGCTTATATTGTGGCACTGATTTTAATACAAAAAGAAAAGAAGATTGTTAGCGGGGGATGCAGTAGAATCAAACATACTCAGCTAGTCAGATGACTTAGTCTTTAATGGTTTGTGTGGAGCTCAAGTCATGTAATCACCTATGCTTATCTCCCATCCCATGGCTTATGCATCAACCTACTTTTCATATGTTATAACATTGCTGAAGTCGCGCAAACGCATGTGTTCGTTGCTTTGGCGCTTTATTTCCAGTACGCAATTCAAAATGTATGGCAAGGGAAATTAATCTCAAAAGCATTCAACATTTGGCAAGAATATATTCACATTTCAATAATGGGATCTACAATTTATCTGATACTCTAAGTTGTAAGAATTTCTCTAAAGCAATTCCAATGGGATTACATTGTTATACACTCGAATGTTTAACCACAACAGAAACAAGAAATGAGTGGAAAACAAACGCCTACGATAATGTTTTCTAAATACCTACTCTCTAGTAAAAGAATCATCTATCAGTCACTCTATCTGTTTACAAGGGGGAAGGTTGAAAGAAACGAGAAATCTTGCTACATGCATTTCATTCTTCGATATTTTTGGGATGGCGAAAGCTCTTCTCATGCTCTCCATTGCATGCCATATATGTTATTTGATGATGAGTAGGTTATTCTCGTATCCATCATAATGAACCATAGGGCGAAGGGGATCAATCCTCCATTCACCATCAACAACAAACTTGATCTGTACCACAAGATAAAATGCTGAACATAATCTCTTACGAGATAATCTGACAATAAAGTACCACAATGAAGTTCCAAACATGATTTACCTGGTATTTCCCTGGATACAATTTTAGGCACACAGAAAAGATACCCGTTTTTGACCTCTCCATCTTTCTCTACAATTACTAATCATGGTCAAGATAGGCATTACAACAAAAGCGGTAATAATTAGCAATAACATAGCTGAAAAAACGATTGGAAAGTACCAATACAACTGGCAGAGACCAAACCTAACTGTCAAACTAGAGCAACTGGATAAGCATCAACTACATTCTTTATCGCAAACAAAACTGACCTCCTAAGCTACCCCTACAACAGAAACATAATTTTTACTAACATAGGTCACTTGTGTTCTTTGGTCATCGCGTGTATCGAATCTCAGTATCAGGAATCACAACAAACCAGTCAAGCCTGATTTCCCCTTCTCTTGTTCTACTACAATAATATCCTCCTGCCCTGACCCAACCTGCAAGTGCATAATTTCAACAATTGCCCTGATCTGCCCCAGTGATGGTAAAGAACTGGAGATCAGAGTGACTGTGGCCAAAAAATTAACACGAAGATCGGCAGATCTAAAGCTAGTAGTATTGAAAAAGGAATTGTTTTTTCAAATCCTTCGCTACAACAACAATAAAGTTTTGACTGATCTATGTAAACAATAAAAGTTTTGACCGATCTCTGTAATAAGAGGGAACAAAGAGACTATCATGAATTCCAGACTGTTGAGCAGTTATTATGGGCAGGAGATTGAGGAAGAGAGAGAGAGAGAGATAAGTATGTATTATCTGACACGGTAACTGGTTACATTGCCATGATTCTTAATAGCACCATAAAAAAGCTTGTTGCTGAGAGTGTTAAAGGCTAAGTACCATCCCTCAAAATTAATCAAAGGGAGAACCTATATTGACCGTGATTACTAACTTGAATCACTATGTTGTTGAAGGCCAAACAAAAGGGGCCAAGCGAAGGGGGGAAAAAAAAAAAAAAAAAGACTACTGAAAAGGACCAGCCTACTGCTATCATGAGTCTCCTTGCATTACTACATTCTCATGCAGTGTGGTTGCATTGTTAGATTACAAGCATATATATTGCTTCAGATATTCTCTTAAGCTCACAAACATAACAACAAAAGCCATGCAATATCATTTACCCTTTCCTTCAAGGGAAGATAAAAACTCCATCACCTATGCTAAAGATGTGTGTAAAATAAATGTAAATATCACATCACCCACCCCTTCCACCTGCAAAATGCAAAGAGGTCCTGTCATCCTGGGTCAAACCCAGGTGAGGTAGTATCATCCCTCTATAGAAGGTCAGCAGAAAAATTTTCAATGTCCTACACTTCTGTTCTTTGTGGCCAATCTTCTTTTAATTAGAAGCCATCATATTTCTCTCACCAGTTTGAAGAATGTTCTCCTAAGCCATCCTATACTTTTAGATTCTTTTTCACACTTGTCAGGTGCTGTGCATGATTCATGGAAAAAAAATTACTGAACCTACATGTTCTAACCAACTCAATAAACCTTCAATCTAAATGAGGTCACAACTGTTAAGCTCACAGGTAACAGCATAATTCTTGTTTACATTAACTACATGCTTCTGCAATTACTTCTCTCAATATGAGTAGCAAACTGCAAGACAAGGTATTAAAGCGTTGCCTATGATTACTAGAAAACTTCTTTTTACTTATCTTATTCAGAGCACTCCATTGATTAATTAATTTGAAAAGGAAGCAAACCTTGGTGGTCCATCCATCATATGATCCAGCTAAGAGCACCTCTGAGGCTGAATTAGGCCAAACTATGCAGGCAAAACGAAGAAGTCGTAAAGCTCTTCGAGCATGATCAACCCTTTTCTGTTTCTCATCCATAATCCTTTGTACATCACTGTAGGATTATGACCATCGAATGTAAGTAGAATAGCAAAATACAGCTGCATTCCATTAGATTAAAAAACGTGTGCTTACAGCACTGCAAGTGTCATTTTCCCTTCCAATATCGCTAACTTTGCTCGTATTGACCGTAACTTAGTCCGAGCATCCATGATCTCATTTTCTTGGAACTCCGAAGCATCAGAAAGCTTCAGTAACTCATCAGAAGAGCTTTCATGAACCTGATGAATGATTAAAATAAGATTAGAAAATGTTTCAAACACAGTTTTGTGATGACAAAGCTATCCAATAAACATGCATGGACCTCAAGACTCAAACTTTATTCTTTCCTTCAAAGAAGCAAAACTTTATTGACAATATATACTTGCAGATTAAATACAATAGTCATAAAGAATGATAAAGTCATAACCAAGGTTGACACTGGACTGTGCCATGATCTTCCTTGATTATTTTAGATTTGACAAGCTATGTAGTCCAGTCTCCGGATATTTTCAATGGACAATAGAGGGGACAGAGAGAGAGAGATTAATTCAGGCAAGTTACACAATCACAATTCTTTTTCTAAAGTCAATTTTTCATAATAAGCATGAAGCAAAGCGTTACATTGCTATGAAAGGCTAGATGAAAATCATTTAGAAGAATATCAGCTTATATTAACTTATCACTGTATAATTAAAAAAAATGCCTGGAAATTTGGAGAAGAGCATGTTTATACCAAATATTTTCCATTGCGTTCCAGTCGCTAAATTTTTACATGTTCCTAAGGGCAAACAATATTTAGTTTGTTTTTAAAAAAAAATTGGAAAATGTTATCATAGGACATTGTGTTGAAAATAATAATGCAGATAAAGGGTAAAGACTGCCCACTTTCCCTGAAGCATTTTCATCAGTGTTTGACTTCAACGAGTTAAGAACAGAAGAAAGATTTGACTCCAAGTGCTGCAGGCGACTTCGTATCTGACTGGTGTTAATTCTTCCATAAGTAGAGTTTCCTTCCACGCTGTTTGAAGAAGCAGTAGCACCCTCCCTTGTTTCAAGTGTTTCAAGTATTTCATCTCTTAAATCTTCCATCGCACCTCCCATTCTAGTTCCACATGAAATGAATTCAGCAGCTGCACATTCCACATATTAAATAAAGGTTAATATATTCAAAATGTTAATATATCCATAATGTTAAACAATGATGCAACCTTAAACCAGCAAGCATAACACCTTCAAATTCCTTTTCTGAAAACCCTGCCCTCCTAATGCTCCATGTCCTCCATGCATCTGGCTTAAGTGAATTTTCAAAAGCATCAATATTTGATAGAGATGTGCTGCAACTGAACTTGCCCTCTGAATCATCAATTATGCCGCCGTTAGGGCTTGATGATGCAGGTCCATCGTTTCTTTCTTGGGCAGCAACGACAATTGTCTTTACAGTATAACAAACAACACAAGGCAAGTTAGGTTTACAACAAACATCCAACTGCTGCTCAATCACCTTCACTCCAAAATGCATATGTTTTTTTTAATATTTTCCAATCACGATTAAAGATCTAGCAACCCAATTATCTCCCATCCCTCCTCCCCAAAAATAAATAAATAAATAAATAACAAGGGAAAGAAAAAGATTCATGCTGCCATAAAATGGATAAGATCCTGTGCCTATGCCATATGTTTCCTAACCAGAAAACCTTATTTTTATCAAGTTATAAATTTAACTAGCAAACATTGACTGATTGACTCAAAGTAAATAGATAAACTTTCAATAACTTTACTCCTTTGAAAGTAGTTTGAGATGTTATACTTTTTTCTTTTTGGATAACAATATCCCTGGATTATTTTTTTATTCTCTAATTTTAACTTTTGATTGACAATACTATACCTGGAATAAATATTTTTCATGTTTATTTCTCTACCTAAGAAATCTTAACAACACTTACTTTACTAAGAATTGGATAACTTGAAAATAACAAATATCATGGCTCAGTCAACGGAAAGCAAGGAGAAAGATAGCATTCAGCCACAAGGTCATTAAAACAGTCTGATGGTTGATTTAAACACCAAAATAATAAACAGTAAAATCTCCCTTAATTCATTGTTTTTACATTTATAAGTTATACTCCTCCTTGCATGATGCAATTTGCACCTTTTCACCCAATAATAACAATTGTACCAAAAAGAAAAGATATAATTGAAGAACATTCATGTTGCTGTTTCAAAATTACATAAACAAACTTACTATATTCTTTGAGCTTTTAGCCTGCAAGTCATGTTCAAGATCATTTCTTTGAACACAAGTACTTCCTGCCCTCTCTCCCAAATCAAGCCCAAAATTTATATTCCTTTCTTTCTCCAAATGACTCAATATACCCTCAATCCCAGAATCATTGTCAATCCCTGCTTCTCTGAGTGCGCAAACAAGTACAGGGGTCAAAAAATACCCAAGATATTTATCAGTACTTGAGAAAATGAAAACTTAATAATTCATAGGTGTTTTGCATGGAAATAGATCCAATTTCTGAATCTTTTCTTATAATGTTGTTAATTGGCTTACCAATTTATACCTAGAAACAAGGTAGAAGAAAATTATAAGGCTGAGAAAATGGAAAAATTGAAAACATCATTATTTTGCAATTGCTTATCCCAAACAAGGGCAAGATGACAAGATTGTTGGCTTTCAACTTCTTCTCACATCCCAGCTTTAGCATAATACAAGCAGCCCATAGTACACCGAGAAATAATGCCTTTCTTTTCTTGGAGACTCGTTATCCCAGATGTAACGCATGGAAGCGCCTTTTATCCACAAAATCGTGGAGTAGGTATGACGAAAAAACCCAGCAAACAAACAAAAAGAGAAAGCTTCAAGTTTGTAGTGGCATCATTACTACTCTACTGTAACTACCAGAAAACTAATGTTTTTTTATCTTTTCTTTCAGGTTCGAGACTCTTTATATCCTAATTTAAGCCATGAAGCATTCATTTTTTACCCTCAAAATCTTATTAGGAGAACAAAAATCATAGTTAACCAAAAATTAGAATCCTCACAGTGATCTAACAGACGGGGAAGCAGGAGGGTATGAACCACCAAAGGAAGAAGAAGCTTGATGACTCCATTCCTCATTACTCTCCAAAACATTGTCCTCAACCACCACATTTTTGCGCTCTTTATCACCATCGTTTTCAAGAACCCTCTCCTCTATTTCCTCATTTACACCATCATTCAAATCCCAACCCGAAGTGAGCCAGCCTCCTTGCTTCAAAATACCCTCCACAAGATCCATCCTACCAGCATCAACCAACTGTTTCTTAGTCGGAAACGACGTCGGTTTATCTGAATTCTTCATAAACTCCAAAATCTCCGCCTCCAGAGCAGAATGCCCCTCAATATCCCAACCCTTTTTACACCTTATAGTAAATCCACCAAAGCTCCAAAACCATTCCCTACAACTTCTGTTTCTGGCGTCAAGAAACCCCAACAAAGACCCACTATCTTTCGCTGCAACAAAGTGCAAAGCCATAACCCTTTTTTTCTTCTTCCTTGAGCTGGGTTCGTAAAGATTGGTGGGGAAGTAATGGGGAGTCAAATCAGAGCAAGAATGGGAAGAAAGAGACAAATAGGTACGCGGAGTAGTAAAGGAAAGCATGGTTCAGGCATTTCGTCGAGCAGTTGGAAGCGAGAAGAGTATACGAAAACAGGAACAGGAAAAAGGCGCGGAAGCTAACAAAAGAAAGGAAAGAAAGAAGGGCTAATGAGTTGAGACTCGTAAAGAGATGTGGGCAAGAAACTAACAATGGCGCTTTTATTTATTATTGTTTGATAACAATAAGACTCGAAGCGGAAGATAGAAAACAAAGAAAATAAATGACTGGAATTTTGATAAGCACTGTATCTGTTGTCTATTTCTTGCTTTTGGATCTTCCTGTTTCGGTTCGCTCATGCGGCTTCGGCTTGCGATTCGGGAAAGGAGGTGTTTGGATGACATTTTAATCGGATCGTCGTGGAATAGGCAAAACCTTATTGTGGTTGGGACTAGGAAGGAGGAGTAGGATTGAGATGCACGTGATGCTCTGTCTCCCCTCGAGATGGGATGCCAAAGATTCAGTGAAGTGCTTTGCTTGTCCTGGGAGAACGAGACACCCGACTACTGCTGCTTTGCCGTGCCCATATCTAAAATATCAGTGAATTATAAATTTTATCGAATAATTGATTGATTCCAAACTGTGATAAGAGCAAAAGGCCATAAAGTTTGGTTAGCTTTGCAAGTATTGTATATGCTGTTTCTTGAAGGCTGGTTTTCTTCCCACTAGACTTCTTCATTAATAAATCCATTGCTCTTTTCAACGGTTTTTGCCCCCCTTTTTTATTATTCTTTGGCTTCCTCTGTCATTTAATTTAATAATATTGACATCATCTTTAACATATTATATATTTTAATTTTAATTAAAGCATCTTCATTTCAATCAGAAAAATAAAATAAAATACAAATGAATCAAATTGATTGAAAATAAGAAAAATATTTCTACAATTTCATTCCATTTTTATTACAAAATGACAACTTTAACCTTTCATGAATTTCTACTTCAACTTTTAATTTTTTTTATTGTTTTTTAACATGTGCATTTAATATTGTGTATGAATTTCAATATATTAAAGAAATTAATTTTAAATAAAATAATAAAAAAATTGATGTTTACAATTTTAAATAATAAACAGTTAAAAAAACAAATAACTTCTTCATGCAAACATTTTCAATCTTCAGTGAACTAATCACTCTCTTATTTAATATAACTAAAATTATTTCGTCTCATAACTGTGTATGTTTCTGGTGAATTTCAAATCCAAATAAAATATGAGACAATTTTCTTATCTTTTGTCTAATTTGATTTTTAAAATTGCGCGTCGTTGTTTAGTGCCATTAATACCTAATTTACCCACTTAAATTTTAGCCATTAGACGAATTCTAATCAGAACCATTCATTTAATTTGCGATAATTATTATTATTATAATCTATAACTCAACATTGATTAGTACTTAATTCAAATTTTTTTATTCTATAAAGGTCTAGCCCATGGGTCATATACAATGTTCTCATAATTGAAATGAATTTCGTTTTGATTTAATATTAAAAATTGATCAAAATCGAAAAAATGATCGAAAATATAAAATCAAATCAAACTAATTTAACTTATCGTTTTGTGAAAAATTTTAAAAATTATATTATTTTACTCAAAATTTAAATTTTAAAAAACAATTTTCATTATTGTTATCATATTAATTTTTAATATTTTAAATATCAGTTAGATTTTTTTAAAAAATAAAAAATTATTTCACTAAACCAAATCAATCTAAATCAATTAAACTCAAAATTAATTAACTAACTGATTCAATCTCATATCCAATTTTAAAAACATTGATCATATATTTTTCGTTATAGGACACAAGTTTCATATGCTTTTAGTTCTTCTCATTTTTCATCCCTTCTTCCAATTTACTTCCATGTTTCATTTCGTTCCTGTTAATACTCTACCTCAATTCTAAATTTAATGTTAAAATTTAACACCACAATCACACTTAAAAAAATATATTATTCAACAAGTTTTTATTTACTTTACATTAATTTGTACATAAACTATTACAAGTTAATCATTCTCTCTTAAAATTAGTATCAATTTAATAAAATTATAGTCAACTCTTTTCGAATTAAACTTCGATTCAATAAAATTAGAGTTCACTTTCTTCAAATTACTGTTTGATTTAATAAAATTATTTAATTCTCCTTAAATTGGGGTTTGATTATGTTGAATTAGGGCAAACAACTTTCAAATAAAAAAGGTTTAATTCAATAAATTAAGATCAGTATTTTTCAAATTAATTTTTAATTCAGTAAAATTAGGATTCACACTTTTTAAAATAAGGCCCAATTAATTAAAATTATAGTTCATTTTCTCTGAATTAAGATTTGATTCGGTAGAGATAAAGTTCACATTCTTCAAAATAGGATATAATTTAATAAAATTACACTATTTAAATTAGAGTTTGATTTGGCGTATTTAAAGTTTATTATCTTCAAAAGATGGGATTCTCTTTATTCTCTCCCTTCAAATTTATGAATCAATTAAATAAAATTAGGATTGACTCTTTTTGAATTATACTTTGATTTAATGAAATTATAAATCAAATTGAATAAAATATTATAGTTAGACATATTCAAAATAGGGTTCAATTCATAGATTTGGTATCATTCTATTCAACTTAAGTTTTGTTTTGGTAGAATCAGGGCTCGATCTCTTTGAATTAGTGTTTTTAGGATTTATTTTATTCAAATTAGTATTTAATTTAATAAAATTAAGTTAACTCCCATGAAAATCGGGGTTTGATTATTTGAAATTAAAGTTCATTATGTTGAAGTTGGGGGTTTAATTCAGTAAATTTAGGGTTTATTCTTTCCAAATGAAAGTTTGATCCAATGAAATCAATATTCATACTCTTCAAAATAAATTTAATTCAATAAAATATAACTAAAATTAGGATTTTATGTCTTCAAAAAAAATAAAATAAAATAAAAATAAGACATGTGACAAACAACTTGCAGCATCAAGAGTATGCATATGTAGCTTTTGCGCTTATGAATTGTGATATTGAATTGATTTCGAGTGGGTAATTTTGTCATTTCCTGTCTGCCCATCCAATTCGTTTAGCAAAACGACGTCTTTTCTTGGTCTGGGAAAAGTTCAGGGCAAAATGGCTTTTCTGCCCCCGTCATGGCTCCCCCCCCACCAAACCCCAAAACGACGCCGTTTTAATGGAGGACCAGCTATGTCTTTCAATCAATTGCGAATTGCCCTAGCTTCTCACTCCCCATTCTTCATTTGGTTCCTCGCCGCTCTCATCTTCCTCATCAGATTTCTGTTCGTTTTCAATTGAATCAAGAATCAACTTACCCTTTCTTGACTAGCATTCAAAGGACGTATTATCAGATACACCTTCCTCTCCATCTACATCAAACTCAATGATTGAAATTGGTTTTCTTTCGGGAGCTTACTGGAGCTGGTAATGGGTGGAATGATTGGAAAATCGGGGCGAAGAGAATTTGGTGTGAGTAAAAGAGGTGCAAGAGGTGTTGGAAGAGAGAATCAAAATGGAAAGAAATATGCGAAGAGGATGGACGAGGAGGTGGTGATAGTTTTGGAGCGTTGAATTTCAGAGGTGGATTTGCGTGTGGTGATGATGATCTGAAGCCTCCTATAACTACTGAATCTGAGATAACTGATCATGGGAACATGAGAATCGTTTATATCTTTTCTTTTTCTCACTCATTTTCGATTTTCATGTTTCTTTTTTGTTATGTTTCTAAAAAGAAACCATAAAAATGCAACGATATCGAGGGATAATGTCCGTGCTGCAATAGATAAAATAGAAAGCGCAAAAGGACCACAAAAAGAAGAACGAGGAGACCATTTTCAGGTTATTATTTTAGTAATTCTACTTTAGTTCCACAGATTTCTTTTATTATGATGTTGATGGCAATCGCTTTCGTTTTATGTAGCACGCAGAATCTTGAATTTTCGGTTGTCGTTTTAGTTTTTCATAGTTTTCAACTGTTGCATTGAGGAAATAGTTGTTGCAACAACCATCTCAATTAACCCTGGTCTTCTTCTTCTTTTTTTACAGTTAAGAGTTAAGATGGTACAACAGTATTTCCTTTGGCACAAAAAACCTCGGAAGTATGATCTGTTTCATATGATCCTTCACTCGGTTTGGTAGAACAGAATCCTTCAGATGAAGATGTAAAAACTTTCTGCCAAAGGGTTGCAGAAATCACAGGGACAGGCAACTCTATAATAGTGGCAGTCACAAACCAGAGGGAGATTGTCGAAGCATAGGGAGTTTAACACATGTCCAATCAAGTTTGCCTTGCATGCAACCAAACCAGTTCAGACATCTTGTGGACTGATTATTGGTATTTGTTCTATTCCATGTACATAAATAGTACAATATCTTGAAATCTAAATGCAGAAATTGTTTGTATCCATTACACAAGTTTGAGTGTTACTGTTCCATTGTTCTGGCTTTCTTTTTTTTCTCTAATCTTTTCTCACCCTTTATTTTTTTCTGTTTAATTCGAATGGTAAAAAATTTAAATTTTAATATTTTATTTTTTTGAAATATTGACACTTAACTAATTTATTTTAAATAATTTTAAAAACATAATCCTGACACTTACTTAATATATTAAAAAATAATTATTATTTTTAGTACATTAAAAGATACTTCTTTATTTTTTTGAAGGTGTTGTTTTGACACTTGCCTGCCTACTTTTGCCATTTGTGTGATCAGAATTCTAAATTAAAAAAAATGATAAAAAATTTCCCATATCCTCCAGTGTCCATTTCCAGGCATTGATTATCTCTGCTAACATATTGATGTGATGAGTGATGATGCTTTTAGGGTGCGTAACAGGAGATAATGCTATTTGCCCACAATTCTCTGACAAAACGTAGAGAGTAACGAGAATAATTCATCAAATTGGTAGACTTTAGGAATCCATGGTACAGATTAGATTAACAAACAGTATGGTGGTGGAGAGATTAGATGTCACTTTTCTAAGGTATATATATGGAATACAATAAGCATAATAGATGTAATAAAATTGCGAGGCACCATTATCTGTGTTGATTGCTTACTGTGCAAAAAATGTGAATTATGACCATTCATACTTTTCAAAGTTATGCAAATTATAATTATTTATGACTAGAACACTGTTTATATCTTTGAACATGGTTTGATGTTTAATCTCCCTTTGAGAGGTTTTCTGTTGGACTTTCCAAAATTCAAAAGATAACAATACTTTAGACTACAAAGAGGTGCAATCAGAGTCAAACGGTACTCTAAAATGCCCCTTTTTTTAATAAAAAGTGGTATTAGATTTTTTAAATCTTTTGTAATATTTATCTGGTAGTTTCTGCTTTGTTGACTACGCAGTTTTGTTATCCATGCATCTCTGTTTATTATTTCCCATGATTTATTTATAGTGAAAGAGAAGGAAGTATCGGCACCAGAATGTGTTGAAATACCAGATGAGCCAGAAGAGAGTAAAAAATGGCATTTGAATGTGGTGTTTATTGGCCATGTTGTTAGGTTAATCTATTTAAAGGTTTTATCTGATAAAGATTGATGTCATCCCATTATCTATTGAGCAGTAATTGTTGGTATAATTTGTTTCACATTATCATGCTGCCACATATAGGTGTTTTGCAGAGTGTTAATTGTTGTTTCCTTATTTTTTTTTATTATTGATGTACATTGTTATCTCACTTGCCTCTTAGAGTTATAAGGTATCTGGTTGTTTAGGATAGGTGTGTCTTTTCGACGGAAAAAGGTTCGGTTTTACCAATGAAGATTTACCATTTCTGTCGTCTCTTGCAGCTGGTAGCCAACCAATTATGGAACACTCAAATTGAAAGAGGGTATTTTTCTTATTTAGGTTAGATTCTGGGGGAATTGTTATTTTTCCCTGCATTTTCTCACCAACCAAACAAATAGTTTGTTTTCTGTCTTTTATTCTCTGATCATTATTGAATCTACAGTGTAAGTGATGGCATCAGTTTCTGTTTTTTCTTCTTCTGTTTTCTTTTTTTGCTATTGTTGTTGTTGCGTTTTTTTATTTCTAAAAATGAAGATTATATATATATATATATATCACCAGTCGAATGAGAGCGAGGAGAGGTGAGGCGAGGAGTCCAAGTCGATGTTACAGCGTAATGTTTCCCTCCTCTTGCTATTTAAGTTTGCTGATTAGGTGTTAGTCCTTAAGGGTATTGATCCCCTAAAGTTTTCAGGCCTCTGTTTTTTTGGTGGGTTTCAGTTTATCTTGCTATTGGCCTTTTAAAGGGAGTTTTCATTTGGTATTTTAATTCCATGTATCAATTATTTAGTTTTGTTTGGCCTTGAATTTTTTCTTACAGCGGACGTCTATATGGAACTAAATTAGTGATTTGAGTTAGAATTATGAATACTGCTACAATTAGTATCTAACTCTAAACTTTGATGCGAAAAAAACATTAAAATAAGTAATACAGTAATATTCACAGCAGAGATATATATGCTGCATCAATTAATGCTTACAACGAATTAAAAAGTAAGTCTCAGTACATACTCAATTACTCATACATGTGATTTTTGTACTATCTCATATGTGCATAATACAAATATAATTTCTAAGATTCTGCCCTTATAGCTACAAATGATGAATAGCCATTGGATCAGGAAAATGTCCATACAAACATACTCAATTACTCATACGTGTGATTTTTGTACTATGTCATGTATGCATAATACAAATATGATTTCTAAGATTCTGTCCTTATGGCTACAAATGATGAATAGCCATTGGATCAGGAAAATCTCCATACAAACATATTTAATGTGAAGCTATTAAGTTGTCAATAGAACTAATAAATAATTAAAATATGTAATTGATAATTTTTCTTTCAGTTCAAAACATCTTGATTTGCAGCCAAAGAGCATATAGGCTTGAGTGAGAGAAGACAAGGTAGATGGAAGAATTGGAGTGGGAAAGATAGTGAAGCATCACTCATGATATTACGTAGCCCTAATCATTATTCATAGACTTAGCTAAGGTGCATTGATGCCATGAGAATAACTACTATAATGAGATGACTTTAGTGGTCCAAACTGATGCATTAGTGTGTATGATTTGTCCCCTTTAACATATTTATGTTTTTAGGATCATGTTATGGATGTATTTTCATTCTTTAAACCTATGTTTAGGATTTTTTCTTTAAATATATCTCTCTTTATATATATATGTGTGTGTCTGTGTGTGTGAGTGGTTTTTTAATATGTTTAAATGTTCTTATGATCCATGTTTTAATTTTCATAGAAAATTGCATGTTCACAAAAAAAAAAAAAAAAAAAGTAAATAAAAATTTAGACACTTCTGAAAGGAACACAGAAAATTAAATGTTCAGAGTGGAAGTAGTATATTCAAAAAGGTTCCTCAATAGAGTGGCAAATTATGTATCTTAAACATTGAAATTTATAAATGAAAATATGCAGCTAAGTATTTAGTGTTTAGGTAATTTTAATTCAAAAATCAATTTATATTCATAAATTGTTCCTGTTGATTGCACCCCCCCCTCCCCCTCTCTTTATAAGATTTTCATCTGGTTTGCCATTGTCAATTAAAACGAAAATTGCACGTCCATTAATAAAAGGTCTAATGTTCTTATTTGGAATTGATAAACAAGTAATATTACAGGGTTACAAATTTAACATTTAGATGTTTTTAAGTTCTTTTCAAACATTTTCTTTGTTAATAAGTCCAGTTTCTTATATAATTTTGAGGACGCTGTTAAAATAATTATCTTAAGATAGTTTGTACTTTACCATTAATGTAATTTTATTAATGCAGATGTTTATTGCTTCTGTGCAAGGAATTGAACCTCTGGCAGTGGAATGACTATGTTGGCAATGTGGAAATAGGTCAAAACCAGTGTAAATCAAATGTATCCATTTTATAGTAGGTGATAGATTTTTACTTATCTTTTTTTGTTGAGTGAGCGACTGCTTAAATTTTTGGTAGTAGGTGTCAGTATCTTCAAATGTTCTTTTTTATTTATTTATGAGATGTTCATATGTATAATTTTTTTTTTTTTTTTTAACTGCATCTAGAGCGGCAGTTAGACATTGCTTTTGTATTTGTTATTTACTTCTTTCCGTTGTTTTAAACTCATTTTTTCTGGAAGAATTATTGGGATTTTTCATCCTTTTTATGTTGTTCCTTAAATAATAATTTTTTATTCAATAATGAGCAGCTTCCTCATTTTTGTGTTGTCTATAAAAATGAGAACAGTTTAGCAATCCTCTTATTTTTGTGATTCTATTCTTTCTTGCAGTGGAAAAATGATGATATTTCCAAATTGTTTTATTAATAAATTAAAGGATCAGTTACCTGTAATTTAATTTTTTGTATTAGGCTTTTATTTCAAATTACACTTTTATTTCCAATTTTGGCTTTCATTGTATTTGCACTGCATTGTTAAATCAAGGGTAAAATTGTATATGAGTGAATAATTTCCAGCAAGCATATTCAATTATACGTTGTTATATTGAATAGTAGAATATCAATATGATAAAATGTCATATTTTCTTAGTAAATGTTTCTTCATTGCAGGGATTAATGATTTTGTTAGTATTTTATGTGTTTGAAATTAAGCTATTATTTATTAGCAGGTTTGTTCTTGAATTTGCATGAAGTTCTATTTTTGTTTCTTCATATGCATTATAATATCTGCGATTATAAAAATGAAACTAAATTATTGAGTACTTGATTTTATTAAGAGGTAGAAGTAAATAAGTTACAGACATCTAATTATACAATACAATTGAGATATAGGCATAAGAAGCTCATTTCTTCTTATAAAAAATTGGTAAGGTCTAGAAGCTGTTTTTGGGGGAAGAAAAAATGAATGGAGGACTAAAGAGTCTTCGCCGAGATTGGTAAAATTTATGCGAATATTGCCAGCTAAATGGGGATGATCTTTACTTCAATATCATCTTTTTTTCACTTATTCCATCCATCTATAGAAGTTTAGTCTATATTCAAAGAAATTTAACCTCTACTGGTAACATTTTTACTTCAATTGTTATATTTTAATAAAGTTTCTTTTACCTCTTCTTTCTTTTTCCCTACGACTATACTATTTCATGAAGAGTAGTGTCCATTTGTGCTTTATTATTCCTTCATGATTTTATTTTGTTGTGCTCATGTTTTCCAGTGGTGAATTTTAATTGATTAATATGGTTATTGCTGTATATCTTTAAGGCTTTATTTTAGTTCTCTTAGAAACTTCTTTTAAAATAAAATAAAGTATATTATATTAGTTTAATTGTTTTCCTTTTACTCATTAGAAATTTATTTATTACTGGAAATATTCTTCAATTGTATTTCATTGTTCAAATAATGTGAATCTGGAAATAGCTACATGATTTTAGTGATAGTTTAATTTTAATATTATATGTCCAGCACAAAAATCACAATCTAGGCAAACATTTGTATTTCATACAATATTGTTAACTATTTAAAGCATATTTTATTTATTATATACAGTACATAAATATTTTTATGTCAGGCCTACTCGATGAACTTCCTCCTTCAGGAATAATTGTTAATACATTTTACAAGGTATATTAAAAAAACTTATTTAATTTATATGTTGTGTCGTAAAAAAAAAAAAAAACATATAATCCCATTTTGTGTAACAAATTTTTTGGTCAAGCCGCAAAAATGATATGTCGAATAAACAATCTGGCGACTACTAGTTTTATATATTTAATTTTATTTTAAACAGTCTCATGTTATTAAAGAACTGTTCATCAATTATTTTTCATTTATATAAAATACAAATTTCATAATTTATATATTACTATTTTTACAATGCAAGATATTTATAGTTGTATCTACGTTGTGATGTTAATAATGCAAGATATTTACAGTTGTATATACGTTGTGATGTTAATATTTTATCACTATATATATATATTTTATATCCCTATGTCTCTTAAATTTATGCATAAAGTAAATTGATTATATTTAATAATTGAAACTGAATGAATTTACAGTTGTACGTTTTATTACTGCATGTTTTATATCTCTGTATTTTTTACATTTTTATATAAATTCAATTGATTATACTTAAATATTGAAGCTGAATGCATAAAATCCGCGGCATCGCACGAGCTACTTTGCTCGTTATACAATATAGATAAGGAAAACATAATTATATAAATTAGTATAATTGAATGAATATGTTGCTACAAATTATATGATTGAATTTGGTATTTTTTGAGAAGAAAAACTTGTCATTAATAAGTGCATTGCTTTCTATTATATACACTGAAATGGCATTGATAACATAATTAAAATTAGCATAATTCTTAAATTCCTTGTAGTTTAGATGTTTCTTACAATACTTTATATGTTAGCGAAACAATATTTCAATGCTTGTATAAATTTGAAATTTGTACCTATATGAAATCCTAAGCTTAAATGATTTTTTTTTTTTAAAAAAAAAAGGTAAAAAGGAAAGATTGATGATTGAGCATTCAATGAAGACAGTGGAGCTCACAAATTGAACAGGATAACAAAGAAACCCATCAGATTAAACACAAAAGGAGGAAGAAAAACTTAACATTTAAGAGGACATCTGTGGAATTCTATATCCTTCTTTATCTTATAAGTGTCAATTAATTGAATTATAGTTAAAGCTTTTGAGTTCAAAAAAAATCAACGGTCACGATTCTCTACTTTTTTATCTAGTGGCTCAGAATTGCTAGGGATACCAATTGACATATCTCTTTATCGCTTTACCTTTGATAAGATGTGTCATCTGCGTTTAATTGGAGCATAAAATTTATTGGGCAATTAAGGCACTGAATTTCGATTTGAAGATCCCCGACAAGAAGCAATTGTTGCAGCTTAATGAGCAAAAAATGTATTGAGATTGCATGTGAAAATATCGTGATTTACACAAAAGAAAATAAAAAGATGACACGACAAGCATATTATTTATCACAATTACGTGTTGCTTTTTAATTCTCAGTTGCAGTTGTTTCCAAAAAAACTAAAATTTCGATGGTCTAAAGCATTTACGATGTTGAAAGTATATATCTATGGAGCTATGGATATTCAAAACCGAAAAGGAAAAGTGCTCTTTCTTTATCTCCTTTTTTATCTTTTCATTTTGTGAATGAGTGTCATTGAATAATGTCATATTTAAGTGCCTAGGAGAGATTGTATATATGAGTGTTGCTTCAAAGTAGCAAAATTTATTATTTTGTTTGATTTTTATTTTATTAATTGTTATGAATTTAGATACAAAGTTATTATGATATTTTTAGGATAAGATTGAATTAAATGTATTTTGAAGTTAATTGTCAACTTGTAATATGTGATTCATGACTTTAGGTGAGTTTAAATTTAAAGGGATGATACTTTATATATATATTGAAATAACTCATTTAGCTAGTTATGGATATATATAATGATATGTATAAAAAATTTAATTAAGTAAAATTGTCAATATATTTGCATATGAAATATAATTTAGGTTCGGTCAAGTGTCTACTCCATTATTTTTGAATGTTTAGTAACTAAAGATATTCGTTATCAATATTGATTTTTACATAAAATTGTGACTGAAAATAAGAATATGCAAAATATTTCGAGTTAAGTTATATGTCGAATAACTTAATGCATTCATTACCCACATTTTCATTCGTATGAAAGACATTTAACTGATTAGGAAAAGATAAAGTTTATGGTGATTGTTTTTTTCTTGTGCATATTTATTTGTTTTATTTATCGTCTTGTATATATATAGCAATCAAAAAACACAAAACACGTGCTTATAATATCTACCAACAAGAGAAATCAAATGGTCAGTGTTATTGTTATAATTGCGTTTTAAAAAATGCAACGGTATTATCTCTCAATTTTTATTATTATTATTAATTCCAAAACATTTCCTCTAATGAAAAAGGTAAATTCATTTAATGGTAATTATTTGCTTAGAAATCATTGTTTCAACTTTGTAACTAATATAAATAAACTATTCTTCAAGTGTCAAGTAGGTAAATCTTCTCAATTGGAGAATCTCTCAAATTTGATTTATTGTGCTTTTTTCTTTTTTTTCTTTTTTCTTTAGACTTTTATTAGTCTTTTCTTAACGAAATAAATCACTTCTTTCGGTATATGTTGTTTTGACTCAGTCTCTCATTTGTTTGTAAAGTTATAAATAAGTTCAAATTGTCCTAAGAATCGATTATACTTTACATGTGTTTACAACTCATTTGTTTGTTATTTTTATTCAATTTTTAATTAATATAATTTAATAATTTTTTTAAAAAAATTTAAATATATATAATATTTAAAATTTAAAAGTTATACTATAATCCAATAATAAAAAATATTTCAATATTTAAGTTTAAGTAAAATATTATTATTTTAAAAAATTTTAAACTTTTTATTTGTAAAATGGTGTAATTTTATATTAAATCAATTTGATTTAGCTTTTGATTGTGATCAATTTTTCAATGTTGATCGATTTTTTTATATTAACTAATTTATTAATTGTTCATTTTTTTTTAAATCTAGTTGAATTGATACACTTATTAATTTTTTATTATTTAACTCATAACTCAGTTCAATTCTAAAAATACTGCTTTATACCCGTGACTGAAAGCATTCGATATTTGAAGCCTTATAGACGAATTTCTCCTTTAAAAAAATGATTCAGTATAATGAGGGTTTATACATATTTTGTAGGGTAGTACGTCTAGAATAAAAAGTATATATAAGTGTCTTTATTTGATACAGCAAATGGGTGAGGTTTAATTAATTTTATTTATATTTTTTCAGTTTTGATCAAATAACTTCAAAGTAGATTAAATCGAGTTACTGAGTAAAAAGATAGTTAGGCTATTTTTCAGATTTTACATGACGTCATCTGTAATTTTGATTTTTTAAAATATTATTTTAATTTTGAAATAAATTTAAAATATTTGAATAATTTAAATTAAATAAATTAGGTCAATTGTTTGATCGAATTGAGATCGGATCAACTTGAATTGACCTATGGATTAGATCAAGTTAAATTTATATTAAATTATTTTGAGTTTTACTTAATTTTGAATTAGATCAAATTTTCTTAAACTAATTTAAATTGACCAAAAATTGTCAACTATAAAATTTACATTTATATCAATAAAAAGGACAATAATAAATTAAGTAGACAAGTGATTGTTTTACGTCGTATCATTAAATCATGTGTATAAAAAATGATTATATAATTTTTTTAATATTTATTATAAAAATATTTTTTGAACTAATTTATATGTCAATTGAGGCTAAACTGTTTTCATGACAATCTTAAAGACATATCATCTATATCGACCTATTTCATTTAAATACTGAACAAGAATTAAATTTGAGAAATTAAAAACAAACCAAATTGTTTTAATTATTTTCACTACTTTGACCACAAATTTGGTATGATATAATCAAATGTAATATAATGTAATAAAAAAATTAATTTAATAGTTCAATAATTTTATATTTTATCACATTTTATTACAATTGATTACCTCTTATCAAACTTAGCATTAAAGTTAAGATGCACACCCACCAAATGTGTGGCAACCAAGTGGTTTAACTAAAAAAAAAAAAGTTAAAATGCACATTTAATACATCAAAATAAAAAGAGAATAAGATTTTTACTATATTTTTATATTTGATATTTGAATTTACATAAAAAATTTAAGAATGAAATTTAGAAAGAATTATGATATCTCTTTATTTTTAGAATCTCATTGTTTCAATTAATTTATTTACTATATAGGACTAATTATAAAAATCTTATAAATATTTTAATTTCATTTTTCTTTATATGTTAAAATATATCAAATAAAAATATCAAAATTCTAGAATATACATCTTAAAATTAGAATTTCATTTTTTTCAAGATAATTATACATTTATGACATGATTAATTGTACTTAGAAATGAAAAATAAAATCTTATTTTAAAATAAGTGTTTTAAAATTTTAATATTTTTGTTTGTTATTTCAATAAGAAAAATAATGATATATTTTAAGTTATTAGAATCTCATTTTTAAATTTTAGAACTAAATTAAGATATTAAATATAAAAATAAAAATAAAATTTATTCTATTTTCTTTTTTTTTTTTTTTTACTGAACATGCTTCTTTTAGTGTAGGAAGTTGTTGCCAAATTTATAATATAGCAATCACCGTTATTTTACAGTATTATTAAATCTTAACATACTAGTGGTACTGCTGCAATTCCAATGATCAGTGAGTTTCAATGGAGAGATCCCACGAGAGAACTCACATTGTTTCACCAGGTTCTGACAGTGTAGTAGCCAAAACAAGCCAGCAGCCGCAGGGTGGAAACCGATACCCTACTGGCCGTATTCCTGCCATAAGCCAATATTGGATGGCCATAGGCCGCCTGGAATTCGGCCATGCTTGATCCACTTAGGTGTTGATCGATTTGATCCAGCCTCTAAAGAATGAAACTGAGCTAGGGACTCGAAAGTTCTTTAACTTGTATTACATCTCTTATACAAAATTATTCTTTAACCACTTCTAGTCGTTCTTGTCCAAGAACACAGCTGGGCTTGGGGCTTTTCTTTACCTACATTGTGCATGGCCTTTGGAATTGTTCTGTTCTTGCTTGGAACGAAGCTTTATATGTTTGTGAAGCCAGAGGAGAGTGTACTTTCAAGCATTATACGAGTGTTTGTTGTGGCATACAAGAAACCGCATCTTCAAGCTGCAGTATTTGGTGATGAGGAAGCTGATCATGTTGGAGTTTTTTATGGTCCTCCTTTATTAAAGGGTAATTCAGTGTCAAAGCTTGCTCCCACCCAAAAATTAGGTAATAGCAAAAAATTATTCAATCAGAATTTAATTAACGAGCTATTTAGTGATATATTGAAGTTGTCTTTAAAGTAATGAGATTGCTATGCTAGTAAAAATGAGTTTTTAATTAAAATAAAACTATATGATAAAACACATTTAGTTCCAATATATATATATATCAAGCCTAGTTAAAAAAAAAAATAAAGCAGAATTTAATTGCACATTTTGAAATGAAATTAAGTTTACTGACCCATGAACTCATATATTATTAACTGGCAGTAATCAAGTTAATCAAGGGTTTAAACTCTAAACTTCACACAAAAGAAAACAAGAAGAGAATAAGGGTTGAGCTGAAAAACATATTACTGAATTCATTAACTTACCTCTCTTTTTACTTTTATTTTTTTTCATTTCTTTAGGTTCTTAAATAGAGCAGCTATAATAGGATGCAATGATTTAAAGGCTGATGGTTCTGAAGCCAATCCATGGAAGCTCTGCAATATCCAACAGGTTGAAGCGGTTAAATGCCTAATAAGAATTATCCAATATGGGCAACTAGTGTAATTCGGTTCCTTTCCGTATCTAAACAAGGAGAATTCATGATATCACAAGCCCTAAAAATCACCAAACAGTAGAAAAAATGGCCAAACATGAATGAGGAATTACTCTGCTTCAAAGGATTGGAACTGGGAACATTTTTTAGCGCCATTTTGTCGATGTTTGTTGCAGGATTGATTGAAAGGAAAAGGAGTTCAGCACTTTCGCATGCTGGACTACAGGGGATCGCACCAATGTCGGTAATGTCGTTAGCTCCATAACTAATTCTGATGGCCTTTTTTGATGTGCTTTGCATTGTTGGTCTGATTGAGTTTTATAACAGGCAGTTTCCTGAGCAAATGAAAAGTGTCTGTAACTCTGATCTTTCTTATAGTTTCGTTGGCTAATTATATGGGAAGCTCGTTGATCACCATTATTAAAAAAGGATGAGTAGTAATAAGAAGGGTGGCCATAGTGGTTGAATGACAATGTTAATGATTCAAGATTGGATCATTTCTTCAGGGTTGCTCATCTTCATTTTCTTTCTTTGTTGTGCTAATCAATATCATTATGTACTCATCTCTTTTCTTTTTTATGAAAATAACTTTTGTTTTTTAGCATTTTTGGACTATTGCTAGTATATTATATGGCGGCAAGTCATTTTTTTTATTAATTTTCTTTAATAAATTAAATTATTTTATCTTGTTTTGTTAGTTTTAATTTTGTTTTATCTTTTTTTGAAAGTCTTTGATTTAGACTTATTATTTTATCTCTTTTGACGAGAGTTTATCTTTTTTTAAAAAATTTAATGATTTGATATTGATTGTTTATTAATATATAATGATAATATATTATTGCGTATCATTTCTTAGATTTATTCTGAAGTATGATATGAATTTCAGTGTGTATGATATTATGACATTATATTTGATAGAAATTTTCATAATTAATAAAAATGTAAAGCTATCAAAAAATATTTATGGTGAAAATAAACTACAATTTTAGAGCAAAGTCAATATATTGTTGTTATTAGTAGTGTTGAAGATCGATTTCATAGTGATATTTTAAATTATAATTTTTTAATAGATGTCGTAATACTATATTTTATATATAATTATATAAAAAATAAATAATTTACATATAATGTATAAAATCTTACATGTGTTTCATTTCAATATGTAAGTTTATATAGTTTTATAATAGAATGAATGATTTATATATAATATAAAATTTTTTATATATTTTTCATTTTAATATCTAATTTTTACTCAATATGTAATTCTTAATATAAAAAATTACATATAAATATGATGAAATTACATAATAAAACATTGTAATCACATAATAAAGCATTCTAAAGGCACTCTAAATATTAACATATCATATGTCATGTAGATTGAAATCGACTGTTAGAAAAAATAATAAACAATCTATTTTTCTACACCAAATTCCTTATCTCAAATAACTTTTTAAATAATATTATAAAACGATACATGATTAATAAGAATTGATTATTTGGGCAGAATTTTAATCATATTTTGACTCAATTATAAATTAGAAAAATAATGAATTACATCCCAACTAATGACAAATAATAGGAAATAATCACAACCATCAAAAAATTAACTAAGGTTCCATTTGTTTCGGAGAAAATATTTTTCAGAAAAATATTTTTCGTATTATCCTTTATTTGGTACATTTAGAAAAATTAGTCAATAAAAAAAAATTTTTTGTCAAAGGGAAAACTAAATCATTTTTCATTTTGAAAACGAAAAGTCATTTTTTCAGATTTAATAATCCATCCAAATAAAAATAAATCATATAAACACATTTATCTCTATCATTGATCATCTTTGACTATCGACATTCATCACCGATCATCATCAGTCGGTGTGATTATTAGTGATAGGTGAAACCTATAAAAAAAATTCATTTTTAATGTAATTTTCTTATATTAAATAATAAAAGGTATGAATATAAATTATTTATGGTCTAAATTTTTTTATAATCTTATAAAGAGAAAATATAATTTTTTTATAACGTACTTCAAACACTATAAAATATTTTTCTCAAATAAATTATTTTTCGTGAAACAAACGGATACTAATGACTATTTAAATTTTGAATCAATCTTCAACACTCATTCTCATTATATTTTGAACTGAAGCACTTCTCCTCACACTACCATAGTGCTCTTATCAATATTGCTGATGCACTTCTCATTATCTTTTAAATTATTTGATTATATTGGAATATTTCTCCCCGGTCTTAGTGCACATCTCACTATATAAAAAAGAAATTCTCTTATTGATAAACATCTCATTATCTCTTATAATTTTGGACTCAACTAGAACTTAGAAAATTAGTTTTGTGATCCATTTGAATAAAGTCAAAGAATGACTAAAATTACGTCAAAAACTTCTCATTATCTCTGATAATTTAGTTTAGTCGTTCTTTGACTCAACTAGAAATTAGAAAAAATAAAAAATCACATCTCAACTAATTAAAAGGAACCAATTGAATAAAATCTTAGTTTTGTGACTACCAATAAAATTTAGACTATAACTTAATAACCATTATTGGTAAAGAAATTTTGAATTAAATATACTTAATTACAATAATTAAATTATAATTTGCAAGAGTATGAGGGTGCTCCGCTTGAGTTGTTTCTTCTTGTTCTTTGCCAGGAGAATCGACATGTTTATACGCCGAAAACCATGGATTTGCAGTTACGTTTAACGATTGGTCTTAATAAGTAAATAAATATATCTCTTTCTGATGACTAAGACAACTCCATTCCTTCAACCATTTGTTAAGCACTGGGGACAAAAAATTAATTGCGTCTACTTATTTGGCGTCGTATGCAAATCAATGTTTATTGTTTTATCGTCGCGATTAATACAACATCAAATAGGATTTTATAGGTGGAATCTAGCGCTTAGACTGGTCCTATAGGTTAGTTACTATTTCCTTCACATTTTTTTTAAAATATTTTAAAATGTATACTCATTCCCATTAAATTAAAAATATTTATAATTAATTGTTTAATTGACCCTCATTAAAAATATATATTTATTTTTTTTATTAAATTTAATTTATAAAATAAATAGAAAATATATTATAAATTATGAATTAATAAAATATATTTTTTAAAATAATATGAAAAATAGTATGTGATAATATTTTTTAGCGGAGAAAAGGTGCTATAAACTCGTCCAATTAGATTTGCTTTCGCTGTTGTTCCCTCAACGCGAAATTTGAGAAGTCATGCATGGAGAAAAGTCCATGGTGACGGCCATATATACGTAGAGGACAAAAATTTGTAACTTAGAAGATGATAGAGCCATCGTTGGTCTTCTGCAAGCCTGTTTCTGTCTTTGGTGGCTATGCTATATCCTATGGGAATCTTCTTTTCTTTTCTTTTTTTTTTTCGCTATTCAAATTATTGCATTCTCTATCTCCCTTAAGATTAGCAAAAATTAATCATTCTACAAAGTAATAAAAATAAAAAGGTCTTTTCCTATAGTATGTTACCCTTCTATTGCATGTATATTTAAGATGATAATTTTTTTGACCTTATTCAAAATTAAATTTAAATTCATTTCAGAAAATGATTATAATCCGTTTTTTATTTGAATTTGATTTGATTTAAACTATTAAAATTTATAAAAATCAATATAATATTTTTCTTTTAAAAAAAATCAATTTATACATGGTTCAATTCGCAATTTAAAACTATCTAGTTTTTTAGTTTCTATTTAATGACTTGACTTAATTTGATGCATTAAATAAAAATAATTATCTGAAATAATTTGAAACGGGCCAGTTTGGCACAACTTATGAAAATAACTATTCATATTAGCGAAAATTTTACTTTCAAAATTGCTACTTGTAGAAGCAGTTAATTATTTGGTAAATACTATTTACAAATTATTTTTGAACTCAGGAGCTGTTTATTTGTGTTTGGTGAAATTATTTCTGAAAACAACTTATTAAAATAAAATAACAAATAAGGACACATGTAATTTTTAATAATTTTATTATTTTTTGCACAACTAAACTATTATCCCTTTACTATGACTTGTATTTTTATTTTTATCACTTAACTTGCTAATTATGTTTTTTAAATAAAAATAAAAACACTGTATTATATTATATTCATAATTAGTAAGAGATAATTGTTCATAATTTGTTTATAGCTAAAAGTGAAATTCCACAATCAATTTTTTCTTTTTAGCTATTAAACTAAAATCAATTTGATCACGAATTAAAATCCATTTCTGTTGTTTTACCCCTTATATTTTTTTTCTTGGGCTGAAGCATTCTCAACATCTTCAACAATATCAACAAGCAAAAAGTGAGGATCTTGATCAAGTCTTGCAAAGGCTGGATCACTTGAAGAATTTCTTCTAATGTAATTATATAATGTCATTGTTGCAACCACAATATTTATTTGAGTTGTATACAGAAATGATGGCATGTCATGCAAAAATTTTTATCTTTATTTCCAAACTTCAAATGTTCATTCAATGCAACTTCTAAGCAATGAATGAGCAGTATTGAAAGTTTTTCATGTCCATTTGCAAGTTGTTCATTCAATGCAACTTCTTATTTGCTCTCCCCCCTCATCAATTGTTGAGACATCAAAGTTGTTGATCCATTTCCACCATCCATGAATTCACCTAAGCTCTGAACATGATCTTCTTCTACTGACTCTTCAATATCGTTTAATGTTACAAGTCTCTCACCAAATTCATCAATATCAACATCAACATTCTGTGGTAATGAAGTAGATGAGGGTGTTGAAGCAAATTCTCCGGTAGCAACAGTGTACCTACACATAAGATCCAATCGAAACTTAATATATTTTCTTTAATGAAAAAATAATGCATATAAACTAATATCCAAAAAATACTATTATTAATTTAAAACTAACCTTAATTTTCTCGTCCCACCATATAGAAGAGGCCTGAATTGTTTGTTTCTTTGAATCCCATCCTAATCATATTCCTTGCCCATCAACTCTTTCCAAGTCTTCCAATCTCTTTAATTTATAATTTTTTCCAAGTCTTAAAATTTTAATTTATATTTTTTAAAAAATAGTTAAGAGATGGCTTTATATTATTTATTATTGAAAATTTAAATATAAAATATATTTATTTAATTTTAAAAATTTATATCTATATTAATATTTATATTTATAAACAACAATAAATAAAAATAATTTTACTGAATACTTAATATTAGTTGGCAACTATTTATAAAAAATAAGCAATCAAAAATAGCAATGACAGCTAGCAATAAGCAATAGATAAACCAAATAAGCTATAACTACTCTAATTCAAAACAGTATTTTTTTTTTCTGTTTCTTTTCATTAATAGTTTATACTTTTATAATAAAAAGGTAAATATATCTTCAATATATTAATTTTAATATCTTATTTATTTTAATATTATTATGATAAATTAATTAATTATTAATTATTTAAATTGTATTATATGATTTATGTCTAGTATATTATTTAATTTTTTAATAAAATCCCCATTATATTCATGATTAATGTTTTATATATGCATTATAATCATGTTTAACTTATAATTTTTAAAAAAGAATATTTCTTAAATTTTATAACTATATTGATAATTATATCTATAAACAACAATAAGGAATAATAATTTTATCAAACACTTAATCTTAATTAGTAACTAACAATTAACAACTAGTAACAACAATAAAAAAAAAAAAAGCAGTAACAGTTAAAACAACCAACTCTCACATCTAATAGTTATCATAATAAATCCTAAATCAGTTATTAATTTTTGTTGATCGTTTTCTAATTTTTATTTTTACAATTACAATGGTCAAGTAAAAATTATTATATTTTGATAAAGTATTTGTATTAAAAAAACTTATATTTGGTATATGCGCTCTATTATATTTATATATTATTTTAATAGAATATAGTTTTTTATTTTGTAATATTAGATGTCAAAAATTTTTACTTCAAATATGTTTTGACCTTTTATTTAAAATAATTTTAAAAATAAAAAAAATCTCAACACCGTAAACTAGAGGTTGAACACTTTTATTTGATTAAAAGAGTGGTTCCCCCATAGTTTTAAATGTTAAAAATATATATATATTTTTTTTTTTTCATTATCAATTAATTTAGCACTTATCTTTCTGCATTTATAATGTTGCAAAGTAAAATTTTTTCATGAAGACAATAAATTAGATTAAACAAGCAATAAAAGAAAAGGGGGGCTGGGCGGTGGAGCTGCTTCTAGAACACTCAATGCAGAAGAAGGCTAATTTGGGTAGTTGAAAGTATAACCAGTCAAACCATCATTAAAATGTGCAAACTTCTGACGAATTGTCTGAATAAATTATATGAAAGAATACAACTGAATTGAATGAATATAATTAATTATAATTTTTTATTTAAATAAAATTTAAAATAATAGAATTTAATTGAAAAATAAGAAAAATAAATTATGTATGTTTTGAATTAAAACTTATCATTTATATTTTTTAAAAAATATAATGAAAATAAAAATTAAATTATTTCAACGTCTAAGCTTTTAAACAGGGTTAAAAAAGTGCAAGAGAGGGGGAGTAACCAACCCGTCTCGAAATCCAGAGATTATTTTGACCCAAAAAGAAGCAACAAAATTTGAAGTTATCAATTTCAAAATAATAAATAGCTAGCTAGCTGTACACTCATATGACCCGACCCGACGAACCATCCGAAAGTCAAGAAAACACCTAACCTGTCTGAGTAACAGTTTCCATCACAATGACATAACCATATCAGAAAAGGATTTGAATCCCAGATCTCCCCCATTTGAGAATGCTTAATAATTTAATTTCATATTCTAAAAGATTGCCAGAAAGCAAAGGAAAATGTAGCTTTCCTACCTGTAAGTTAGCCTTTTAGTGTCTCCCCAATCCATTTTAATTCACTGTAGCCTGTAGGACTTTAGGTCGACTTCTACAGTTCAACAATAATTGTATAACCAATAATAATAATAACACATCGATAATTTATCATTAAAATATACTTGCATGACTGTATGGGTACATTTAATATCAACTAATTATACTAAAAGCATAAATATAATAAATAGAGAACATGTTGTTCACAAACAATTATTTTATAATTTATCATTATGTATTATTATTATTATTATTATCATTAGTGTTTACGTGGAAACATACAAAACTTTATTTTTACAGTATTTTTATGTGACTTGAATTGATCACTAACCCTATGTTTGCAAGTCAAATGACTTTGCAATAAAAATTTCTAAAGAAAAACTATTTATCCTCTTTGAGTGATAAAAAATCCTTTTTATTGTTTTAATCTTTATTTTTACACAAACTTATTTGTTAATCTAAATATATAAATGTCAACAAATCGATGATAATATTAAAATTTATATTCAAGTGATTATGTGATGGACAAAATACATGGATGAGTGCATATTTTTATATGAATTAATATTGATAAAGTTTATAAGAAGTAAATGTGTAAACTTAATATTCTAGAAAATAGCTTTCATGAAAATATATTCGAAATTGTACTTGCAAAAGTTTTTGGGCAGAATAGGATTTGGATTCCGAAATATTAACTTATCAAAGGGTTTTTAGCTTTTGAAGGCAGTTTTCCACGCAGTTATAAACTACTTTTCCCTTTTATGACAAATAAAATACTTATTCAAATGCATGAATGAGTATATATAAACTATATCTTTTTTTTGTAAATTTAATCTTTTTTAAAATAATTTGAAATATTTGAATATTTAAATTTAATTGAATTAGACTGATTTATTAATCTCGAATATCCAAATTGAACTAAATAAAAAATTAATTTAATTCGAGACGGATATTTTCTCATTTTCATCATGATGTAATTCTTTTATTTCTCAAATATCTAATTTTTAATCAAATTTTTAATAATTGATCAAATAATTGAATCCAACCACTCTGAGTACATCAACCATTTGTGGTTTCAAATAACTCCAAAAGAATTAATGACAACCCAGAGAGAGAAAAGGTTTTTCAATATGAACAGATGATTACGGGAATTCTGATGGAAAAACAGGAAAATAAGACAAAAAATTTACATATACTGGTTTAAGAATTTTTTTTAATACATATATAATTATCAATTACAATTAGTATAATATTTTTTATTTTTTAAAATATAAATATTTTATAAATTTAATTTAATTATCACATTTATTGAATTTAAAGTAAGTTTTCCCCAAAAAATAAAAACAAAACAGAGTGTTCCCAAATGGACCACGCAATTTGTCAAACAATGCTGTCTTTCTTTGTTTGCGCGTGTGTGGAACTTAATGGCCTGACAGGCGCTACCCTAAATTAAATCAGTGCCCAGTGCCTGAGTTTACTGTATATGTCCTCTTCTGACAAAACGGGTATGCTCTAGTCGGTCATAATATCAAACAAATACATAATCGAACCAAACAAATTCTCACTACAAATAAAAATGCATTTATTGATGAGACTTTTAATAAAATGAATTTATATTTAATATTATAATTTAAGTTTCGATAGTTTTGTAAAAAATATTTTTTATATTTTTTAATATTTAGTATGTATAAAAAATTAGTTAATAAAAAATATTTTTTTAAAAAAATAACTTAATCTTTTTAAAATAGCCATTTTCTAAATTTTAGCATTCATCTAAATAAAAAAATTATATAAATATATATATTTATTATTATTGATCATTTTATCTATTCATATCCATCATTAATTGTTGTTGATATATAACAAGTCATTGGCAATCATCGAGAATCATGATATTTTTATTTTTACTCTATTTTTATATTAAATAATAAAAAATATAAATATAAAGTGTTTGCAGTCTAATTATTTTATAAGTCAACATAAAGTTAATATTTTTACAATATATTTCCAACACAAAAAATATTTTTCATAAGCAAGCTTTAAATTTATATCTTGTACAATGTTTTTTTATTACTTAATATTCAATTCTAAATTTCTACTACTTGTTATGTTTTTTTTTTTTTATAGGCAACTTTTTATGGTTTTGAAACACTGAATTGACTGCTTGACTATATTATAATTTCGTCACTCATACAATCATCCCCTATACCCCTGTATCCTTGTATAAATAAGTGTGCCTCAAGGCAAATGATTCAGAACTCATCATACTCAAGTCCCTGGAATAGCATTTACAGGTCTTGAAAGGGTGGTTTCTTTCCTGAAGCAAACCTTTGTAAAATGGAAGTTGGAGATCATAAAAGGAAGGCGTCAAGTTCATACTGGTTTAACTGCTGCACAAAATGGAACCCAGAACAAGAAGAGAAGAACCAGGGCAACATCCCATCTCATGATTTGAAGATAGCCGAAGAGAAGAAAAAGAAGAAGCCTGGAGGATGGAGAGCCATGCCTTACATCTTAGGTCTCTCTTAATTATCTAATATTCTTTGTTATTTCTCATTATATCAAATGAAAAAAAAAAAAAAAAAACGACGGTTTCATTTTGTTGTGTCGTTTAGTAACCAGAAAATAAGGGTGGGGTGGCGGTTTCTTTGTTGGTTGCAGGAAATGAGACGTTTGAGAGGTTGGCTACTTTTGGATTGTTAGCAAATTTTATGGTGTATTTGATGAAAGAGTATCACATGGAGCAGGTTGCAGCGGCCAACGTACTAAACTTGTGGTATGGTATTACCAATTTTGCACCTTTGGTGGGTGCTTTCATCTCCGATGCCTATGTGGGCAGGTTTAGGACCATTGCTTTCGCTTCCTGTTCCTCCTTTCTGGTATCTGTACTCTACTCCTTTCTCCCGTGACTTACCTTTGTCATTCATTCCATTAACATGGACCCACAGAAATTAAAATATTTATTTTATACTTCCAATTTGAATGGAATGAGATTTTTTCTTGTTATCAAAATTATAAATATTGAGAGGGTTGAACTCTAAATACTTAGATTTCGAAGATATATATATATATATAACTTAATAAAATTATTTTATTATTGTTAAATTAATAATTTGATGATTGAGAGCGTTGTATCAAAAATTCCAACTTGACAATCATTTTTTTTCTTTTTTTATAAAATTTTCTAATTTAGCGAAACGAAAGAGCTAGTTTGAACTCCTTGATCTCTTGCAGTATATCAATTCCATATTCACAATACTTATGTCCTTTTTAATCAGTGAACTATTAGTTTGGTGCACGTAAATTTGAGAAATGAATTGCATTATATTGAATGCATCTTATACCTCTTTGTTGAACAACTTTGACGTATATATTAATTATGATTTGATTTTTTGTTGTTAGCCATATAACGTTTTTAGAACTAAGAATTATTTCTTTTTGGGATAAGGGCTGGACCAATAATTTCAATTTGTGTACCCTGCGTCAAACAATTGCCAAGCTATTTTTCTTTTTTTTTTTTTTTTTAGTGTTTTGACAACCGAACCGGCCGGTTGAACCAGTAAAATTAAGAATCAAACCAATAATCAGTTCAATTAGGTCCAGTTCAGTTTTGAAAGTAATTTTTATACTTTTAAGTATTTTAAATATATTTACATATATTTTAAATATTTTTTATTTTAAGATTATTTTAATAATATTTTTTGAATTTTATTTATTATTAGACTATTTGAATCAAACTAATTAAATCAATAAGACCGATTGATTTGTGAATCAGTCAATTGACCAGTTCATTGACCTATCTGATTTTAAAAACATTGCTTTTTTGGTGTTTATTTGAAAAGGAAATACTGATGCATAGAACATGATTTGTTAATTAGAGAAAAATTAACTCTAATTACTTTGAAATTAGTCTTTCAACCGATTAGACTATTTTATAGTTTCGTAAGGAGTAGTTTATATATTTTGTTTTTGACAAGGCAATTATTTGTGTATTTCTGCTAGTTATCTATATTACCTTTTCATGTTCTTACTTGCTAAATAAAGAAAAATTAGAATTTGATACTAATCTCTTTTGTCAATTCTTTTCTCAAACGTTGATGATGAGCAGGGAATGGTGGTTGTTACCTTAACAGCATGGTTACCATCTCTCCATCCTTCTAAATGCCAAGCAAATGCTAAATGCCAAAGTCCCACCTCATTTCAACTTGGTGTACTTTTAATGGGCCTAGGCTTACTATCAGTAGGCACAGGTGGAATCAGGCCATGTAGTATTCCGTTTGGTGTTGATCAATTTGACCCAACAACAGAAGAAGGCGTAAAAGGAATTAACAGCTTCTTCAACTGGTACTACACCACGTTTACTGTGGTGATTTTGATTACTTCAACAGTAGTGGTATATATTCAAGATTCTGTCAGTTGGGTTTTGGGCTTTGGCATTCCTACTGTGTGTATGTTCTGCTCTATTATCCTCTTCTTTGTTGGGACAAGAATTTATGTGCATGCTAAGCCAGAGGGGAGCATTTTTTCTAGCATTGTTCAAGTGTTTGTTGCTGCGTATAAAAAACGTGGGATTAAGCTTCCTGATGATGATGGAGACATTGATGGAGTCTTTTATGATCCTCCACAAAAGGAGGCTCTTTTGTACAAGCTCCCTATCAGTAATCAATGCAGGTAACTATGTCTTGAATTTTGACGCCTGAGAGTCTTCTTCAGACATTTGAGATTGCTTATAGCAAAATTAAAAAAAAAAAAAATACAGATATTAAAACTATTAGTCTATTATTGGGCAGATCTAAAATCTTCTAGTAATTGTTAATATCTCGTTAGCCTAATATCCTGTTGTACTGAATCCACTTATACATGCAATTTTCCCATAGGTTCTTAAACAAGGCAGCAGTAATTGAGAAAAATGACCTAAACCCAGATGGAACTTGTGGAAATGTATGGAGGCTATGCAGTATCCAGCAAGTAGAAGAAGTGAAATGTCTGCTCAAAATTGGTCCAGTATGGGCTTCTGGTATTATCAGCTTCACCTCCATATTACAGCAAGGAACATTTACAGTATCACAAGCAATGAAAATGGACAGACACCTTGGTCCCAATTTTCAAATTCCCCCAGGTTCCATGGTTGTCATCTCAATGATAACAATAGGAATATGGGTTCCAATATATGACAGGATCGTAGTACCTGCTCTTAGAAAAATCACCAACCATGAAGGAGGAATCACACTTCTGCAAAGAATTGGTATTGGAATTGGATTCTCCATTCTGTCCATGATAATAGCTGGATTGGTGGAAAGGGAAAGAAGGACTGAAGCCATGGCACACCCTCGTGCACCCATATCAGCCATGTGGCTAGCTCCTCAGCTCGTGACAATGGGATTTTGCGAAGCATTTAATATCATTGGACAAATTGAATTCTATAACAAGGAGTTCCCTGAGCACATGAGAAGCATAGCTAACTCTCTTTTCCTTTGCTCTTTTGCTGGTGCTAGCTACCTTAACAGTTTGGTGATCGTAATCGTGCATAAAACTACACGAACAAAAGACCATCCTGATTGGCTAACCAACGATATAAATGCAGGAAGATTGGATTACTTCTACTCCGTTTTAGCAGGATTGGGGGTCCTGAATTTTTTATACTTTCTATACTGTGCTCACCGATATCGTTATAAAAGTCCTGTGCAAATACAAGATAAGCCATGCCATGATGTGGAACTCAACTTGGGCAAAATCAGTCCAAGCTAAGTGCAAAAGATTCATATACATATATATATCTATGATAGTTTAGGAGATTAGGATAACAAAAAAAAAAAAAAATTGTAGTTTTTAGTGTAGTTTTGTTGTTGGATATGCATAAGAGTTAATTTGTGGGATAAGGCCATAAGGTCATGGGGAGTGTGCCTCCTTTTCATTAGCTCATTGTTGTAATCGAAAACACGAATAATTGCTATCTATCAAAGTCCTAGTACCCTGTTGCATACTGATTAAATATTAAAGGATATCCATTAAAATCACTGTCACTATCATAACATTTTTTAACTATTAATTATAGTTTGGACACGGAGGAATTGCACTGAATCAATACTTACTATCTTCTTTTATATTCAAATGATATATGAGGCTGGCAACATAAAGCACTACACAGGGATATGCACTTGTAAGTCTCCTGAGTAGCTGTTGTTGCTATCAACCTTATCAAGTATACAATGTGGAGGAGCAATGGGTGAGAAACACACTTGCATACTCGCTAAGTATTTAGTCCACACGCCCCAAAAAATATTTACAGCTTTATCATCTAGTGCATTTGGTGGTGTTGTGAAAGGTTTATAAGCGATAGCTTGCGTTTGGAACCTTCTTATTGTTCATACTTGAGCAAACGCATATTATAAAAGCAGCCATGATATAGTTTGTTTCTTTCTTCTCTCTCTCTCTCTTCCAATTAACTGATAAATGAAATAAAGCAGTTTATATGAGACCCACTTGAAACTATAAAGATTTAGATACTCATTTTCATGAAAAAAATATTTACAGCTTTAACATCTAGTGCATTTGGTGGTGGTATGAAAGGTTTACAAGCGATAGCTTGCGTTTGGAACCTTCTCATTGTTCATACTTGAGCAAACGCATATTATAAAAGCAGCCATGACATAGTTTGTTTCTTTCTTCTCTCTCTCTCTCTCTCTCTTTCAATTAACTGATAAATGAAATAAAGCACTTTATATGAGATCCACTTGAGACTATAAAGATTTAGTTACTCATTTTCATGAAAAAAACATTTATTTAACTTAATAATCAAATTATGTATTGCATGACTTATAATTTTTCTAAAAAAAGAATTATTAACTATTGAATTATGTAAATTTTTTTTTTTTTTCTGTAAGCAAGAAATAGAATTATTATTCATCTCATTACAAAAAGAACTAGAATTATTATGTTATTATATTTAATTTTTTTATAAATTCATTAGGCTCAGTTTGGATCCATAAATATATATATATATATATATATATATATATATATATGACAAAGGTCAAGAACTTTTTTCTGCATAATCAAAAGTACTACTACTACTTAATTATATTTCTTTTTTTTAAAAAAAAATTGGAGTATTAAAATATGGGAAATAAATTAACCAAATAAAAGAAGAAAAAAAAGGAAAGAAACCTAGTAAGGCATTAATAAGTAGTTCCTTGCTTTGGAACAGGAAGAAGCAATGTTTGATTCAACTCCATTAATCCCACTATAGCATCATAAACAGGAATTGCATTTTTATTGATGGTTGTTCTCTTTGTTTTTTATTTTCATTCGTCTCTGAATTAGTGGCAAATTTAGGTATGTGTCGAATTCATATATATACCTGTCCTTTGAGTAATAATGAACAGTAGTGAGTTGTTTAAGATCTTTTTCTTCTTCCTTTGATGTTCTAAAAGAAAATTGATGCAGAGTACTGTTACTGTACCACGAATTGCTATATTTAAAATAATAATGTTTCTCTTTTATCTTATTCAATTATTTAATTTCTCTTTTATTAATTGTTACATCGCAATTAAATTTATAATTTTAAAAATATATTAAGTCAAAATTTATGTAATAAAGAATGTAATATTTGTTTAAAATATTAAGTAATAAAGAATGTAATATTTGTTTAAAAATAATAAAAATACTCTAAAATCCAAAATTAAAAATTTGTTTAAAATATTTAAAGAAAAAATAATAAATTTAAATAAATAAAAACTTATTAAAAATTTAAAATAATAATATTAAATAATTAAAATAAAAAAGTTTGAGCTATTATTAACTACAATAAAGAGAAAATTGAAGAAAGAAGGGGATGATAGTTAAAGTTTATTATGGTTGGTAAAATTTTTTATTATCTTTGATTTGAACTTTGATTGATGTGTATAAAGTAGTGTTTTAAAAATTAGCTTCAATTGAATTAGTTTATTGCACGATGTGATTAGTTCTAGATTAATTTTTAAAATTTTGTTTATTCACGAAAAATAATTTCTCTAAAGAAAAATTTTTTAAGAAAAAATTTTATGAGTAACATATTTCTTGATATTTGGAACACACTATAAAAATATTATTTTTCTTTTGATTTATAAGATTATAATAAAATTTAGGTCATAAATATTTTATATTTATATTATTTAATATTAAATCTATTAAAAAAAAATTTTTTTTATGAGTCTCACCTATCACCGGCAACCACTATCAGTTAACAATAACCAGTGATGAGTATTCATAGTCAAAGATAATCAATTATAATAAATACATGTGTTTATATGATTTATTTTTCATTTAAATGAGTTTGTCAAAATTCAAAAAATGACTTTCCATTTTCAAAATGGGGAGTCATTTTGCTTAAAAATAATTTAGTTTTTTTATCAAAAAAATATTTTTTATTGATCAATTTTTCTAGATATACCAAACATATGAAAATGTGAAAAACATTTTTCTAGAAAATATTTTTCGCGAAACAAATGAAACCTAAATATTTAAAATTTTGAAGTTATGTTAATAATATTTTTATTTTTTAATTTTTTGGTTTAAACCGATTAAATTAAAATTTTATCAGTTAATCAAAATTTTAAAATAATCAATCCAAGGATGATCCCATTTTAAAAGCACTAATACTAAGTGAAGAATGACTAAGAAAACCATAACCCTTGGACTGAGACATTAGATACACTGAAATGACTATATATATATATATATATATATAGAAAAATAAAAAGATTGTGAGTCCCCATAGAAAAGAATATAATAATAAAACAATACTTAAAATATAATAAAATATTAATTGTAAGAAAAAGAAAAATATATACCAAAAAAAAAAAGAAGAAGAAATGCAATATAGCTTATATGAGGGTGATGGTTAGCTAAATTGAGACAATTTCCTCTCAAAAAATTGTCATATTTTAGTCTTTAAAAAAAGTGTAAGATTAATATTTTAATTAATAATAAAATTTTAAAAATATTATTTTTCTATTTGAAATTTCAATTAATTTTAGATTTCACAAATATTTTTATAATATGTATAATATTCATATAAGAGTAATTTTAGTAAATAACATAAGTATTGCATCTTAATTTTGATTATGGATATAATTTATATAAATTTGAGTAATTTTAAATATAATTGATTATTTTGAGAAATTTTAGTTTAGATAAATATATTTTGACATGAGTATTGATCTCTAGATTCTAGATCTTAAAATGAAATTAATCATTTTTGGCTGGCATGAATTTGACTTTGAGGCAAAAATGGGATTCTAGGAAACCACTACTGCCACTTTCACAGTCAAGTCTTCCAAATCAAATGATACTTTGACAATGATCACTATGACTTTGCACTAATATGCGTATTTCATCTCTAATCTATCGCTATTATATTTAATATCCATGATTAGCAAATCACATTTCAATCTTTCAATCAAATCAAATGTAGAAAAATTACTTGGATTTGATCATATTAGATAACTATGTGGGCAATTTTAAACTTAAAAATTAAATCCAACCACAAGTTCAAATCAAACTTAAATTGAAATTTTAACAATTAAATTAGATTAATGAAAAAAATATTCTTGGAACCATTATTCCATTAAGCCTTGAAAACCAAATAAATTAAGAGCATATTTGATATAAGAATAGATTTTATATTCTATTTTCATATTTAGTATCTCAATTTATTTTAAAAATTTAAGTATATGATTTCAAAAGATTAAGACACTTTACTATTCTTCTATTATATGAATATATGAAAACAAAAATATTGAAATTCTAAAACATCCATCTTAAAATAAAATTTTATTTCTTATTATTTGATATAATCAAACATGCCAAAAGTCAATCTCAAATAATTATTAACTCAATGTTAAGAATTAATCTCAAAATCAACTTAAAAGTCACAAAATTTTGACACAAAGAAAATAATTAATCCCACAAAAGATTGACTAAAAAAACTAAAAATATTTTGAACTACGAATGGCTTGATCCCTTTCAAGGATATATAGGCATTTTCAGCGCTTCCAAAACAATACTTAATTGCAGTTCCAATTTTAAAACAAACTCGAAGTGGTCAAATCGTCTAAAAAAAGAAAATTATATATATAATAAGAATTAAAAATATTTATTTTATTAAATGATGCAATTAAGGGTTACATTTATTTTGAATGAATCAAATGCACAAATGAAATAATAAAAGTTTACCTATATAAGTGTGTTTTGTAGTTTGGACTGATGCTTTCGTTTGTAATAATAATAATAATAATAATAAGGGCTTATATGTTAATAACATATAAGTGAAATTATATTTGGTTTGATTACCTAGTCATCTTTAAATACTTTGAAATTTTTTCTATGAACTATATATATGTTTGTATATTTATTTTTCTTTAATATATAAATTAATTATTATGATCATATTATATATTATATAATGCAAAAATTTGCAATTAATATATAATTTATTATAATCTTAAGTTTAGTTTTAGATTACTATTTGTCATTTTTTAAGTTAGTCATTTACATATAAATGGTTGAGACAAAAATTTATTATTTATCAAACTAATTGTTTGACACATAAATAATAAAAACTTGATATAACATGGATAGAAATAAAAAATTATATATTAAAACATTTGTAAAATACGTAGTTATAAAATAAAACTAAAAAATTATCTTCATGCATTATTTATTTTGTGATAAATATGTAAAGCAAATAACTAAAAAATAAAGTTAAGAAATAATTTTTTTATATATTATTCATTTTAAAAAAAAATAAATTCTATTTACTTAATTATATATTTTATATTAATATTTTAAATAATAACACTTAAATTCGAATTACCGACTAACTTCTTTATATTTTTTTCCATAAGTGACGTGTATTTTCGCAATATTCCTTCTTCACATCTTGTATGAATTTTAATAACTTTCCACTTTGAAAATGATTTTGTTTTGGTGGAAAAAGATGAAGCCTCAAATCAAGAGTCTGGAATTCAATCATTATCAAACTTGAGTTCCTTTTAATAAGATTTCATAATCTCTTCTTTCTCTTATTAATAACTAAGATGTCGCGCTCCTCCGGGAGCATTTAACTACACTTGGTTACCCCACACCGCCAATCAAAAACTACTTCGCACTTTTGCGCCCAAAAACACGTGCGCCACCCACATCCACATATGTGATCTCAAATTCTCCACCTCCACCACCCCACCACAGACATTGACCGGCACTGACAACACCTTAGCTGAGTCCCTACTAGATTCCATTTTCTATATATGACGTATACCCACTTTGGAACCTCATCAAAATTGAATTTTCGTATAATACACTGAAAAAATTTTCACTATTGCCGTCTTCTATTACCAATCAAATTCGTTAGGTAGAAATGTCTTCTCATTCAAACTCTTAATTTGACTTATCATCAGAGTTGCAAAGGGGATGGGTTCGAACCCGGAAGCAAAGGTCCGAGTCAGGGGTACATACTCTGTCAATTAGAACAGGTCAGTGTGTGTGTCAATTTATTTTGTTAAAAGTAGGTATTAACAATGCCGACCAGGCCTTAAATCCTTATCTCGTGTTATTTGATGGATAAAAAGCACTCAAAGCATGCTTTAGAAAAGGGAAAGAGCACGTTGAGGTGGAAGACTATAATGAGTTGACTAGAAGAAGAAGAAGAATAAAAAGAAGAAGTGGAGGTAGGCATAGTGATTTCATATTGTTGTCCCAGTATTAAGTACCCAATCATGCTTTAAAACCTTAAAAAAATTGCAAATCATTCTTGATTTGTCGGAGTTCCCACTTTGGGTCATTAATCAATCATTGTCCTATGAGATTGCCATAATCCCATTATTTATGTTTCTTGAATTTTGATTATACGAGCTCAATTATTTGTTGGTCGTGAAAAATATTTGTTTTAATATCAAAATCTAGTTGTAATATAAATGAGTTTTAATCTAAATGATAACAATGAGAAAGAAGGGAAAAATTTTCATATATCATCTGTTGTACAATAGAGATACAAATATATACACAAAGTGTAATAATATTCTAAAAAATATACTGATAATAGTCTAAATGTGAGATTGTCATTTGATTGGCTATATATGTTAATAGCTTAATTTGAGCTGGTCATTTGACTGATAACTCATACATGTTAACATCCCCCCTCAAACTGAAGGTGCAAGAGAAGCAACTAACTATAGTTTGTAAACAAGATCTCAAAAGTGTTGGGTGAATGAGCTTATGTGAAAATATCTGCAAGTTAATCACAAAAAGTGATAGAGAGAAGTTGAACAGTATCCTGACGAACATGATGTTGAATGAAATGACAATCACTCTGAATATGTTTAGTGCACTCATGAAAGACATCATTATGAATAATTAAATAGCACTATGATTGTCACAATATAGATTAGTAGAGGAAAACTGTGCAATTCTCATATCATGAAGTAACCATCGAAGCTAAAGAAGTTCAGAGACAGTGTTAGTAAGAGCTCGATACTCGACTTTGGTATTAGATCAAGAAACTACTGTTTGCTTTTTACTATGCCAATAAATGAGAGTGTCACTAAGCATGAAACAATAGCCAGTTGTAGAACAATTATCAACAGCCTAATTAGTATCAGAATAAACTCGTAATTCAAGAGAAGAAGAGTTACGAAAATATATGCCATGATATATAAAATCCTTAATATAACGAAGGATACGAAGAACAACAACAAAATGAGTGGCACGAGGAGAAGACATGAACTAACTAACAATATGGATTGCATAAACAATATCTAGACGAGTAATGGTAAGATATATGAGACTTCCAACAAGTTTTCTATAAAGTGTACCATCATTAAAAAGAGTCCTATCAGTAGTAGAAAAGTGAGCATTTGCTTCAATTGGAATATTAGTTATTTTCTCATCAGTGAGACCTGCATGAGAAATGAGATCTGTAACATATTTTGTTTGAGATAAATAATATCCAGCTAAATCAGATGATACTTACAAACCAAGAAAATAGTTAAGGTGACTAAGTTCTTTCATCTCAAAACAAGTACTGAGAAATGATTTAAGGTCATTAATGCCTCATAAATCATTGCTTATAATGATCATATCATCCACATAAAGAAGTAAAAGAATATATCCCTTATTAGTTTGACGAATAAATAAAGCATGATCATATGGACTAAAGTGAAAACCAATTTGACTATTGAATGAGCTAAACTTAGTGAACCAGGCCCAAGGAGCTTACTTTAAGCTATGGAGAGCTTTTCGAAGTCGGCATACCTTATTAGAAGGATGGTTATAACCAAGAGGGAGTTATATATGAACCTCCTCAGACAGATCTCCATTAAGAAATGCATTCTTGACATCCATTTAGAATATTTTCCATTGTTTGACCGTAGCAATGGAAAGAAGACAACATACAAAAGTGATGCGAGCTACCAAAATGAATGTTTCTTCATAATTAATACCATACTCTTGTGTAAAGCCTTTGGCTACAAGTCGAGCCTTGTATGATTCTATAGATCCATCAACTTTAGTCTTAATTTTATAAACCCATTTACATCCAATAATAAACTTGTCTGGCTGTAAGTCAACTAAATCCCAAGTATGAGTGTTTGTGAGAGCCTAGAGTTCTTCTATCATTGCTTTCTACTAAAGTGGATTAGTACTAGCCTCACGATAATTGTTAGGTTTATTTAAAGAGGCAACAACGACATAACAATGATAATCATGAAGAGAAACATTAGGTTTTCTTACTCAAGTAGGACGAACAGGAGGTGAAGGATCAAGAGGTGATGAAGACACAATAACATCATGAGATTGAGAAGAACTAGCAATAAAATACAAAACTGGAGTGGATTCATCAAGAGCAGGAGAAGATAAGTTAACGTTGTTTGAGCTAGATGATCATGTAAAGAGATTATCAGGAAAAATAATAGAAGGATATGTTAGAAAGGAGGAAGGAACGAACTAGATCTGAAAGGATGATAGAGTAGAAAACATCTTATGTTCCCAAAATTTGACACATCGAGAAATGCGAAGACATTTAAAAATGGGACCCCAACATCGATAACCCTTATGTTCAATACTATATCCTAGGAAACAACATAATCGAGCTCGAGGTTCAAGTTTGGTATGCTTATGAGGCTGAAGAAGAATAAAACAAGCACATCCAAAGACATGGAGAGATTGATAATCAGGAGTATGACCATACAAACTTTCATATGGAGAAATGTTACCAATGGTAAGGGTAGGAATTCGATTAATTGTATGAAGAGCAATTAGAGTAGCTTCTCCCTAAAAGGATTCTAGACATGAAGAGGATATAAAAAGAGCTCGAACAGTGTCAAGAATATGTCTCTGTTTATGTTATGCTCTACCATTTTGTTAAGATGTACCAGGACAAGAATGTTGAACAAGAGTCCCATTGTGGGATAAAAATTGAGATAAAGATGAGTCCTTATACTCCATAGCATTATCAGATCGAAAAATTTTGATAGGACATGAGAATTGAGTTTTAATCATAGTGGCAAACTGAATATGTATTTGAGGTAATTCATACCTATTTTTCAAAAGATAAATCTAGGTGTAACGAGGATAATCATCCACAAAAATGACAAATAACGAGAACCACCCATAATAGGATAATTAGCAGGTCCCCAAATATCAGAGTGAATTAAATCAAATGGTGTAAGAGTAATTGTATCATTAGGAACAAAAGGCAATGCATGATTTTTAGATAACTAACAAGAAACACAATCAAAATGTTCAACTTTAACATCACCGAGATTTCCATTAGAAATTAAAGGACTTCATATAGAATTAGAGACATGATCAAGGTGAGAATGCCATAAACTAAAAGACATGACAACCATAATAACCTTTTGATGGAAGGTGGAGAGAAGTAAATTCAAATAGTTGACCAATCTTATGCCTTATACCCTGTCCCATAAACATTGCCCGTCTGTGGATCCTACACAACACAACCAGTATGAGAGAATTTAAGATCAAGATGAAGTTCAACTATTTGACCAAAAGATAAAAAAAATTCAAAAAAAAGCTTAGGAATAAAAAAAGTGTAGGGCAAAGATAAGTTTGGTGTGGCAACAGTGCCAATTTTATCAACATGCAAAACAAAATTATTCGCAGTGTGAACAATGGGTGAATTAGTAGGAACTGACATGGATGAAAAAAAAGACGAATCAAAAGACATGTAATTGCAAGCATTAGAATCATAGTACCATGAAGATGGAGTACTGGGAGAACTGAAAGAACAGAGGAAGTAGGAATACCCGATTGAGATTGAAACTATTGTAGAAAGGCTTGAACATCTTTTAAGGAGAACTTGGGAGAAGTACTTTCAGAGGTACCCTCAATAGCAACAATTGTAGTCGAACTCACAAATCTAGGACCATTCGTAGAGGACTTAATGAACGTACCTGAATTAGAAGTTTGTCTATTTTAGCGTCGCTGACGACAATCTGCTTTCACATGACCAAGTTTCTTATAATAATTGCAGACAATATTACGAGAAAAACTTGGATTAGTAATAGAAGGAGCAACTAGAGTAACATTAGGGTGAGAATAGCCTGCTAGAGTGGCTAAAATAACATCAGTGGATGGCAAGGATCGTTCAGCACGATGAGTTTTGAGGCGAGTTTCCTCAAAAAGCAGTTCTTGAATCACAAATTGGATTACAATGCAAAAGTGAGGCACTAATAGACTGAAATTTTGAACTAAGTGTCATAAGAAGATGCCAAACACGTTGACAATTACGAAGATCTAAGTATAAATTGACAGAAGTATAATTAGGTCATTGAGGATCACAATTGGCTAATTGGTCCCAAAGCATTTGAAGTTCAGACACATAATTATGAATCGTCTGACTATGTTGTTGTTGAAGTCGATGGAGTCGACGATAAATTTGGAACTAATGAACATTATCATAAACTGAGTAACGATTTTTTAGAAAAGACCACACCTCTTGAGCCATATCAAAATGATGAAATTACCCTTGATGCTAGAGAGACAAGTGTTGCGAAACTAAGTCAATATCTGATGATTTTTGCCATCTCATTGTTTTAATCGTTTAGTAAATTTTAGTCATCTTCATCATTCTTTTTGGTTGGTTTGAAAACTTCACTAGTAACATAACGCCAAAGTAGCTAACCTTTCAAAAAACTGCAAATTTCTTGTGCCCACAAATCATAATTACTACCATATAAAATAATTGTGATTAGTTGAAGAATAGGTTGAGATACTGCATGAGAAATCTTTAAAGTAGTCATTAGAAAAAAAATCAGAGGGGTCATAAAACTAGTTAAGATTAACAAGAACTGGTTTGAAAAGTATTGAACGGGTTGGATGAATTGATTTGATTGAAAAACAAAAATCAACTAAAAAAATAGCTTCAAAGAGCCAGAGAAAGAAATATAGCTATGATACCATGATGACAACGAGAAATAAGGGAAAGATTTTCATATGTTATCTGTTGTGCAATAAAGATACATATATATACACAAAGTGTATTGCTATTCTAAGAAATTATACACGATAATAGCCTAAATGTGAGGCTGTCATTTGATTGACTATATATGTTAATAGCTAAATTTGAGCTGGTCATTGGACTGACAACTCATACACGTTAACACTAGTCATATTAGAATATTTTTAGAGTTCTAAGATTATAAATTTATAATTCTAATTAAAATTTAATTTATATAGAAAAATAAAATAGTATAATAATAAATTATAGTTAATTATTAATTAAGCACAACTATGATTATTTCTTTATTATTGATTTCAATTCAAATACTAAACTTCAAGTATTAGAATAAATATTTAATTCAAGATTTTTATAATAATATCATTATAGTTCTATATAGGTACAATTTTTGCGATCTTATCATATAAAATTTAAGGAAATTTTCTTGATATAGTTTTATAAAACTGTGATTATTAAGTCATCACATCAAAGTCTTTAATTTGTATATTTTTTAATTGAATGTCTAAAATATTTATAAAAATTTAGTATAAGTAATCTTATTTAATTAAATTAAAATTAATTGAATTCATTCACATAAATATAAATTTGTTATTATATTATAATTCAATGAAAATTAGAGTATTTATAAGTGAAATTAATATACACTAGAAATTTAAAAATTAATAATATTAATTTAGATTAAAATAAAATTAAGTGAATTTGTTAGTAGAAATTAAATAATTATAATTATATTAAAATTTAGTCATAATTATCATGAGTTTAAATCAAATAAATTTAGATAAAAAATTATATTGGGTGATAATTAATAGTACCAAATTTCAGTTATAATAACTAGTGCATATAGTTAATAAAATTTGAAAAAATAATACAAATTTTAAAAATAAAAGAGAAAATTGAAAAGGACTGAAATGCGGTGGCACTGCTCTTATATATATATCAAGGAAAATGGAAAATGGGAGCTGAAATGTGGTGGCACTCATCATGAAATGGCGTCACCACGTTTCAGTTATACTGTGCATATAAATAAAAAATTTATTATTATAATATAATTCAATGATAATATATTTATGAGTGACATTAATGTATTTTAAAATAAAAGTAATAATAGTAATTTTCAGATTAAAATAAAATTAGATAAATTTATTAATAAAAATTAAATATTCATAACTATATTAAAATTGGCAGTATTTATAATGAGTGTAAATTAAATAATCTATATTAAATATTAAATTGAATGATAATTAATATATATAGTTAACAGTACCATATTTCTTAGTGTTTATAGTTAATAAATTTTCAAGATAATAAATAATTTTAGAAAAAGAGAGAAATAGAAAGAGACTGAAACATTACGGCGCTAATTTTTAAATAATTCAATCATCACATTTCAGTGATAATATATATATATATATATATATATATATATATATATATATATATATATATTAGAAATAACAATAGAATAAATTTATTTAAAAAATAAAAAAGGACATGGATTAATTCCATGAATGATACTCCTCCTGTCAGCAACCAGCACGATAATGGCAGATTTCCTATTAGTGCCTTCAAAGTCTGCCTAAACATGAATAGCGAAAGGCCACAGTGCTGACTTGGTGTTGGGCCTGGGTATCAGCTGTAACAGTGATATATTCTTTACCCATGGAATGGAATCCCTTCAGCTTAGCTATGGCAACAGGATCCAGCTTTTTACCAGCAAAAATCATCTCATTTCTTGCAAGCGATATCGTCCATTCATGTTAAAAATTATATTTAATAGTAACTAATTAAATATTATTATTCAATTTTAGAGAGAAAAATTAAAAAATAAAAAGATAGTGTGACACTGTTTAAAACATTGATAATTAAAGTACTTATAGATGAAATTAGTCTACATTCAAATTTAAGAAAATTTAATAATTATAATTTTTCAGTCTAAAGTAAAATTAGTCAAATTTATTAGTAGAATTTGAAACTGTATTAAAAGTTATTGGTAAATATAATTAGTACAAATTAAGTAAATTATGCAATAATTATATTAAATGATAATTAATGTGTATAAATAAAAAATTTAAAAAAACAAAAGAAAAAAAATGAGTGGAGAGGGGTGAGTTTTATATAATAACAATGATGATGATGATATAATAATAATATAGTTTTATATAATAATAATAATACTAATATAGTCATCTTCGCGGTCTATCATTTCTTTATCAACTGATGACTCGAGTGAGTCACTTTAACCTCCCTTTGTTCCTTTGCCTTCTTTCGAATGAATCTCAACAAACCTTTTCTAGCTTTGAAAATTCTTAAAAATAAATCTGCTAACAAACCTTTTCTATCTTTGAAAATTCTTAAAAATAAATCTGCTATGGTGTTACTCAAATGTTTTTTTGTCAGATTTGGGAAAGATTTTATCTGCATTATTTGGAAGAAATATAATTCCAGCAGATCAAGGAATATTATTTTTATATATATAATGTCCGACTTCTGTTTTGGAGTTAATTACTAATTAGATGTATATTCATATTAAATTGGGGGGCACTAATCCTAAAATAATAAGAAAAATTAATCGTAGCTCATTGTTGTTGACAACTATTCTTATGATCAATGTTTTTAAAACTGGTAACTCAGTCTATTAAACTAGTCTAATTAATTCGATTTAATTAAATTAATAATATATAAAAATTTAAAATATTATTAAAAATATCTTTAAAATTATAAAATATTAAAATATATAAATATATTTATAATAACTAAAAACATAAAAATAATATTAAAAATATATCTAAACTAAATTGAACTAATCACTTATATGATTTCTAGTTTGATTGATCTAACCGACCAGTCTAATTCAATTTTCAAAATATTACTTATGAGTTCAATCCAAATGTATTAGACTGTTGAGACTGTGTCTGAATTATTGAAGGGTGTATGTAATATTAATCTTTAAATAATAAATAGTCTACTTATGGAAAAAAAAAAGTTAAATGTATTATATATTAAAAAAAATATAATAAGCAATTATGAGGGAATGTAATTTTTTACCATGTAATGCACATTAGTGGATTCAAACAAGTTTTATATTTATAAATTTATTGTGATTTTTTAGATAATAAAATAAATCTTTAATTTATGAATAAAAAGTACACATTGATATATCAACGTGTATAAAAGTTTAAAGTTCTTTTAAATGGTAAAAACTTTTTTTTCAATATTCCTCAATTGAATTGATAAAGTAGTGTAATAGATTTCCTAATAAATATTTTCCGCATAGTAATTATGGTCAATCACAATTTGTTTTTAATATTATTCAATGAATTTAATGGTTTGATTATCTAAAAAAAAAGTAAAAATCAACCGTCTCAAATAATATTTCTATAACTCGAACAAGTATAAAACACAAAAAAAACTTTCCTCAAGAAAAATAAATTTACAAAGGATGACCTAATATTTTTTATAATAAGAAAATAAAATATAAGCAATTATATCAGTATTGATAGTTTTATGTTTAAAAATATAAATTAATCATATCAAAGTTTTAAACTTCTAAATATAGCCATATCTAAATTTATTTGAAAAAATATATATAAATCAAAGAAAAATAATCCAAAAATGAAAAAGCTTCAGCATCAATTAGGAAATAATTGATGATGGTCAAAGTGATATATATTAAAAAAATTGAGAGAAAAAAAAAAGAAAAAAGAAGAAAAAGGGAGATAACGAAAATATTTAAATGTATTATGATATTAATTGATAGTAGATAGTATGTTCTATCTATACACTTCTATTAAAAAGGTAAATCACATAAATGACAATAATGAATAATAAAATCTATTTATAATTTTTGTTCCATAAAGCTTTATAGTTAGAGACAATGAGTAGTTGGAAAGCTAAAACTTATTCACTTATTTTGAATTAAAATTCAACAATTGAATACTTAAAATTGTTTTTTTGTAATGCAAAAGACAAATAAGGGCGCCTCTCTCTTTATCTCAATAGTATGTCACCAAATTAGATAAAAGGGATTAATTACTATGAGTCCCTGTGCTTAGCATAATTAATTAGGTTGTTTTTTATTTTTATATATTATGTTAGAATACTTTCATGATTTAATTTTGTTAATTTATTTAATGATTCTATATAATTTAGTATATGATTAGTCAAAATAATGATAAAAAATTTTCAAACGCATGAATTTTAAAATTTTAATATTCTAAAATTATCTGTCCTTGAACTAATCTCTGCGACAAATTTCTTAGACAATATTTTACTCTACGGACTTATTTCCCTCATGCTCCACTTAGTACACCCTTGTTATTTTCTCAAAGAGCTTTGCTCATTTTCTAAGAAAAAAATCTTACCCATTTCTCTTATTTTTTTTGAAAATAATTATTCTCTTTTAATATTTTGAAACTATCATTGATATATTTTGACGATTAATTTATTTTCTATTTATCTTCTTTATTTTTTTTGATAAAGTGAGTTATGTTACTCATTTTGTTAGTTTTTGTTTTTTTTTTATTTATCTTTTGAGAATTGTTACTAAATTTCTTATTTTGCCTTTTTAGTGAGAATTTTATTTGGTTTTAGATATGGTGGTTGAGATCTGGTATTTAATAACATATAATTATATATTATTGAATATAAATTTTCAAATATATTTTGGCATGTTATATAGATTTAAATCAACGTCACACTATAGTACTAGGTCTGATGAGATTCCATAATTGATAAAAATATAAATTTTTTGAAAATTTTATGATAAAAATAAAATCATAATTTTGAAGTTGAACTAATATATTATTATTATTAGTGTTAAAGATTAATTTCATATTAATACTCTAAATTATAAAATTATTTTTCTATAAATATCATACGAGTATTTATAAAATGATTTTCTAATATTTTTAAAAAATATTTTCTCATTTTAAAATCACCAACATTTTTTCAAATAATACAATAAGGGGTTTTTGAAATGAAAATTGTAGTAATTTTGTTTGAAATAAAAAGAGTTTTTCATTAATAAAAATTAATAATTATAATTTGTAACAGATAAGTAAATTTAGTTGCGTTCAATAAATATATACAAATCTTGATATAAAGATGAGATTTTTCGGTGAGTTTCATTGATTGTGTTAACAAAATGATTATATACAACCCTTTGGCATATCGATAAGAAACACATTTCACTCTGTGGCGATACTGAGTCATAAATTTATTTCATTATCATTTGATAAGTTTTTAAATGAGTTTAATTTTTTAAATATCAAACTTGAACTCCTCTTAACTCTTATGACGAAAGATAAACAAAATTTTATAAAAAAACAGATAAACTCTCATCAGAAGAGACAAAAACAAAAGACATAATATTTCAACAATAAAATTAACAAATTATAAAAAATAAATCTAACATAAACTTCTAAATGAGATTTCAACTATATAAATTTATCTTCATTATTGAAAGGTCTTAATTTATTTTCGTATATTGAAATATTAGCAGTTACTCGTGTTATATATTAAAAGCTCTTAAACCGCCCCACATGTGATGGCCACAAAATGACCAGTGTTTCTCTCTTTTTTTTTTTATAAAAAAAAATTGTCATTGAAACATAACAATGAGTTGTGGAGGATGACATATTTGAGATTCTCAAAGCGCGGATTACCAGTTTAATTTAGTTTGAAATTAAAAAATTTAATTTAAAATTAACAAATTTAAACTAATTAGATTTATATTTAATTTAAATTCAATTTATAGATAAATTTAATTTTAATTTAATTTATAAATAGATTTAATTGACTTGATTTAAAGTATTTAAATAAATTAATTTTATTTAAATAAAAATATTTTATTTAAAAGTCAAAATGAAAAATAATTATCTATTATAAATATTGAAGATAATGCATACGTTTTATTTGTTTTTCTTGTTATTTTATTTCATTGATAGTTTCATAAATAAAAAATAAAATTAAAATAAATATTTTTTTCTACAAAATGTTTTATGTACTTAATTTTTAAAAATTTTGAACTAATAAATCTAAAATAAAATTAAATATAATAAAAAAATATTTTACTATGTATAAATATTTTTATTTGATATTATTATAAAGAAAATTGTGTTTGTTAGAAATTTAAAATAATATCTACATTCTAATTATTTTTTTTCTTAGTTTATTTTATCAATGGTTCCATAAACTAAAATTAAACCCAAAATATAACTCAAATAAATATTTTATTACAAATTATTTTTTGTACTTAATTTTAAAAAAATCTTTAACTGGTAAATATATTGTAAACAAATAAAAATAAATATTTTTACTTGATACTGTTATAATGACAATTGTATTTGTTAGAAATTGAAATTGTTGTTGATGTTTTACTTGTTTATTTTTTGTTTTAGCGATTGTTTCATAAACTAAAAGTTAACCCAAAATAAAACTTAATAAATATTTATTTGCAAACTGTTTTCATAAACCAAAAGTAATTGTTTTCAACATTGGATAACTCAATATCCTCTCTCTTTTATAATTGATTTTGAACTCAAATATATTTATTTTTAACTGTTTTTTATCCATAATATCTCAAAACTCATGATTTTTGATTCAAAATAATAAACATGCATTAAAAATCATATTAAATATGTTTGAGAGAGAGAAATATATATAATGAATAATTTTCTCTATTTAAAACATATCTGTAAATCTGCAATTGTGCTGAACAAAACAAGTTTTGTTCATATTTTTATTGATTTGATATAAGAAGAAACAAGAAGAAACGTGAATGATTTTTTTTAATTTCCTATTGATTCGTTGATCCATTATTTAGTAATTCGATGAATCTAACTAATTAAGATAAAAAAATATTCATTCTTTTTTTTTTTTTTCTCGTATCAGTTATTACAAGATTGGTTGATTGCAGTTGATTAAAAAAATCAGAATTAGAGCATAAATTTGTAATCTTCTGTTGCAATTCAGTTTTTTTTGGGAGTTATTGTTGTTTGAGGTAGATTGGTGATTATATATTAAATTTTAGGTTTTTCTGTACAAAGTTCGAAAGAAAAACATCGATTAGACCATTAGCCGAAAAGCCGAATGAGATCCGTCTGACTCCTAGGCATTCGGCTTTTGGGCTACCATTCCGATTCAATTAATTGGGCTTTGCTTTAAAATTCATCTAATAAGATGGGCCAGGTCGATACTTGCCCAACCTTAATCCAGCTCCTAATCATGCACTAACACTTGTCCCCGCTCCCCCAACCCCCGCAACACACGCTGAAATCCGCGCACTTCAGTTAGCCAAATTCCTGGACTTCCCTTTGCTCTCCTGCTCAACGCAGTCTTCCTTCTCCACAAAGCAAAGCCTATAAAAATTCATTCCCATCCTACTTAGCAATACTTCCGGCGCAAAACGACGTCATTATTGATCTACCATGGATTCGTCTCCGTTATCTTCTCTGCATCTAGCCATGGCGGCTCTAGTCGGAGCTTCACTGATGGCAATATCCGCATTTTACATCCACAAGCGCACCGTCGACCAAGTCCTCGACCGCCTCATTGAAATCCGCCTCGCTTCCCCAAAAACTTCCAAAAACCAATCCGTCGAAGAGGATTATGATTACGACGACGACGACGATGAAGTACAAGTGTCAGATGGAGAGCTGCTTACGGAGCGAAAAATGTGTGGCCGGAGTTCATCGAGGATGATGGACGATGAAAACGTGCTTCGTAGTTACAGGGTATCGTGTTCGATGCCTAATGCGGTGGTGAGCAATGATTGGTTCGATGACGATGTGAAGTTTGATGGGAATCCGGTTAGGTTTAGCGGTCAGGGGCAGACCGATAGGCTTGGTTTCGTTCCGGCTGGCCTGCCGCCTTTGAGAATATCTGCAAGGGACGGTAAGTTAGGAGTTTTACGCCTTTTGGTGCTTTGTTAGATTTTTGTTTTCAGTTCTTGGGCCACACTAGTAAGGCTTGTTTGGTTCGCGGAATGGAATAGGGTAGTATAGAATAACATTTGGAATGGAATGTCGTGTAATAGCTATTTGCAGATATGTATAGAATTTGGATTTCAAAAATATTGATCCTATATAATTATTATCACATATTTTAAACTTTAAATTATAGAATTATTGTTCCATCAATACATATTCCATAGCTAAAGCTACATGAATCCTATATTAAGCCTTGGCCCTGTTTAGTTTGCAGAATGGTATAGGTAAGTAAAGATAGGTATGAAATAGCTTTCTTACATATGTATAGAGCTAACGTTTCAAAACTTTTATACTGTATAATGATGATCACATTTTTTAAATTTGAACAAAGGTTAAAATTATGGAATGCTACATTTGAACCAAAGCTAGTAGTAACTATTCCACATGGAATCGTTATTCTGCTCACATTCTATTTCATGCCATTTCATGAACTGAACAAGCCTAAGTTTGATTATTTTCTGGTTTGCGCAGGGGATAATAAGTCTGTTAACTACTCTAGCTCCATTTCAAGGATGGCGTCTCTTGGCAGGCTGAATACTCCAAGATCTCCAGGTGGGAATGTGCTTGAAAATGTGGGGGACTCTGATGAGGAAGGAACAGAGTTTGGTAATGAAGATGAGATTGTTTTCAGCAATGGCAACATGGATTCTTCTACTGATCATTTAAATGTATGTGCATACTGGACTCTAGATTTACTACATACTTGATTTGCTATATTTAGTTCCTGACGCTTAGCATACATTTTAGCAAACATATGTAACACAAGTTTGGATATTGATGCTATCGGCCATAGATGATGAAGCATTATTCTTCTCTTATGCTCTTGTACTTGCATATATTAGTTCCTGATGCCTAACATCTATTTACCAAAGATATCAGTGCTATTGGCTGTAGATGGTCTCATGGTGATACCTGTTTTTTTTGTTATGCTATTAGAAAGAAAACAATTTTGTCATTTTTTCTCATCTGTTACTTTCTGTAATAACTGAAAATGAAGCACTTAAAATTTAATCTCGTTTATTTTCACATTGTTGCAAATGCATTTGCAGGATGTTGATTCAAAAGTTCAAAACTCTTTTGTTCTGCCATCTCGAGGTGGCAGTGCAAATGGCATCCAAGATAAGAATGTTGGAGATACTAGAGGCGAAGTGAAAGTTGCTGTTGATGCACTTGGCAGAAAGGTAGATGTTGCTTCGGTGAATCAAGTGGAAATTGGTCCTGCTTTTGCCTCCACAAATTTACCTCTCAGAACTACATTGCATGGTATTTCAAATTTCTAGCCCTTCGCTTATATCTATGAGATTTTGTCATTCCTTTCATAACATTTGTTGCTTGTCTGATCTGTTTACTTTTGCACCGCTTTCTAGTACTGCGATTTTCCATATCCCTCATTATCGATTGGAAAGTAATATATGTTATTGACATTATCTACTAGTTGATGACTTGACATAATCAATGGGCATCGGCTTCTTTTTATTATTATTTTCTTTTGAAATTTGAATAAAAGAAATGCTAGTTAACATTTATCGGTTGACAGATGTTTTCTTTCTATTGAATACATTTCTATTCAGAGTCAGTAACTATAGAAGAGGAAGAAGTATGGAAGATGATCCGTGAATGTTTGGATTTGCGGAATAGGTATCTTTACAGGGAAGAGGTTGCTCCATGGAAGAAGTTAGCTATGGCTGAACCAAATACACCAAGGATGAATTCAGATCCATTTCACTTTGAGCCTGTCCCAGCAACTACAGTATGTTACTCTCTTCTTATCAATGTGAAATTCTTTGCAGATAACATTTACTTGTATAAGAATTTCTTTTCTTTTTATATAAATACAGTAAAAAAAGGTCTTTTGATCATCCATTGAACTTTTCTGATTTTCATGTACATTTTTTAAAAAAATTTCTTGTACAGCATCACTTTAGGATGGAAGATGATGGAGTTGTACATGTTTATGCCGGTGAAAATGGTTAGTAGTGAGAACTATTGCATTAATTTCTTTTACTAATTTGTTATTGTTTCTTCTTACTCAAAAGACTAAGCCATTAGTTGTGGTTTGACTTCTTCCTGTATTCAGCTTGTCTATTGATAACATATCTGATAAAGGAGTTGCTTGATCTAATCTGTTCATCAACCCATCATACATATTTGTTATATCACTGGGCATTTACCTGTTGCTAATTCTTTTTTTCTATTGTAAAATGAATTGAATAAAGTTCAGAGATGACAATGAATTTATTTTACTAAATGAATTTGAAAGTCAGTCACATGAGTTATGAATGAGGATTAAGTGCACAATCATGTTCTATGCTGTTACTTTATTTGGGAATGCTCCGTGTAATGTTTTAAAGTTGGCCTACCACAGCTATCCATTAAATTGCTACGCATCAAAGTTTTTCAGGTCTTTCTGGGGTAAATAAAAGTATAAACTCGTGCCAGATGCAAAGATTATAAGGAATGAGCTAGTGAAACCCAAAACTGAAAAAGATGAAGGAAGTAGAATATAACCGTGTGAATTCATGAGGCTTATAGTAGGTAAATGGAAAATGATATTGTAGAGAATTATGGAAGTTTGAGATATCATTGACTCTAGTTCCATGTCCATAGCTGAGGTTGTTCAAAGATGGGGTAATAATTTGGATTAAATTTCCTCTTATTTAACCTGAACAGTTAGTTACATTTTTAAAGTTATTTGTTTGGTTGATAAGATGAATAATCAAGGTTTCTGTTTTTCTAATTCAGATAATGTAGATCTTTTCCCTGTTGCTAGTGCGACAGCATTTTTTACTGACATGCACCATCTTTTAAAAATAATATCTATTGGAAATGTTCGCACTGCTTGCTATCACAGACTGCGATTTCTTGAGGAGGTAGTTTTCTTGAGACACTATTGTATTGATTTTTTATTACTCGAGCTCTACTTGTAACATTTATCTGAATGTATACAGAAATTCCGCCTTCATCTGTTAGTAAATGCAGACAGGGAGTTCCTGGCTCAGAAGGGTGCACCTCATCGTGATTTCTACAATATCAGAAAAGTCGATACGCATGTGCATCACTCTGCTTGCATGAACCAGAAGCATCTTCTGCGTTTCATCAAGTCAAAGCTCAGAAAGGAACCTGATGAGGTATGCTTGTTTTGACACCTATCTCTTAATGTCTCACAATGCTTTAGTTTATTTAGAAGTTTTAATCATTTTCCTAGGTTGTTAATATGTTAATAACTCTTTTATGTGGTTGCTATGGACATCATTTGCAGGTTGTTATATTCAGGGATGGAAAATACATGACATTAAAAGAAGTTTTTGAGAGTTTGGACTTGACTGGGTATGGATTATCTTCATTCTATTAATTCTCTACCTGTCAGCAATTGTTTGTTGATTTCCAAACTTCATGAGCATTGTGCTGCAGGTACGATTTGAATGTCGATTTGTTGGATGTCCATGCTGATAAGAGTACCTTCCATCGATTTGATAAATTCAATCTTAAATACAATCCTTGTGGACAAAGCAGACTTAGGGAGATTTTTCTAAAGCAGGACAATCTTATTCAAGGTTAGTATTTTATTATCTTCATAAACTTTTGATTGATTGATAATTAGTACCTTAGGCTTTGTTAATTATTTTTTAAAAAATTTTTTGTTGAAAATTTTCCTATGAAGATGTATTTTTCTGTTGTTTGGTTGTGTGAATTTGTAATTTTAAAAATGACTTGACAATATATTTGTGCATAAGTGCATGAAAAAAAAAAAAGAGAAAATTTCTTTCAATGAAAAAGAATTATGAAAATCTTCAATCCAACAAGGAGATAGTGTTTTTTTTTTTTTTGAGAAAATTACACAAAAAAAAAGGAATAAATTATTGTGGTTGTGAGCAGTTGGCTGTGGTCAGTGGTGACATGGTGGACTAGCAGATGTTGATGTGGTTCTCTTGTATAGGTTCTTCTCTTTTTTTGAGTTGTAGAGGTTAGGCAAATGACTTCTTATTTGAAAGATGTGGAATTATTTCTTCGCAAATGGATTAATTCCTCTCTGATGAGGAAAGCTCTTTCTGTTGAACAATTTTATTATGTGTCCACAAACACCAAAAATTGCAAAAATTTTTACAAAAAATATATTCTTTTACCTTTGTTTTCCCTTTATATCAATGTCTTGTTTTCAAGCCTTTGGGACTTCTATACAAATGTTATATCTTCAACTAACTGGACTTCCATGGTTTCTTTCATATATATGTGATGTGATGTTAAAAGTGAAAATCTATATGCTGTCAGATTAATTAGGTGAAGAACTGACATATTATGCTCAATTTTTTTCTTTCATTTTTTACTGCATATTTGAGAAATTATGAATGTGGTCAGTGGTGATGTTGAGCTTGAGGGCTAGCAGCAAGCTGTCTTGGTTGACACTTGACTACTGGATATATATGTGATATGATTCTCTTTTATGTTTTTTTCCTTGTGCATTTCTATAAGTCTGGAATTGTCTTCCTTTTTAAAGTATGAAGTTATTTTCTTTGCAAATTGCTTAGCTCTCTTTTTATATATCTGTCTTCTTTCAGACCTTTGGGGTTTCTATACAAAAATCAAATATAATCTTCAACTAACAAGACTTCCATTATTTCTTTTGCATTTGTATTCAATATGATGTTAAAGTGAATTTATGCAGATTATCAGATTATTTAGGTAGACAGCTAAAAATGTTATATTGACTTTTTACTGAATTATTACAGGACGTTTCTTGGCAGAAGTAACAAAAGAAGTTCTATCAGATCTTCAAGCAAGCAAATACCAGGTTTTATTACACCTGGAGACATATAAGATTCAAACTAATATTGCCGCTATTCTTCTTCTTTGCCCCCCTGTTTCTATGAATCATGCTGTTACTTTCAATCTAAAGGCTGCTTATGTTTTGTTATAGACATCTCTTTCCTAGATCAATTATTTATTTTCATAAAAATCCTGTTGTTCCCTCTCAGTGGCAATTATTGTTTAGGGCATAGAATAGATGCAGGTGTGTTTCTCTGTACTTGGCTTCAAAGGACCGGGAACATGATTTTCCTTTCTCTCTTATTTTCAGAGTGCTTGTAGGAGCATAAAATCATTATCCCTTTGTAAAAATATCTAGAACATTAAAAAAAAAAGTTGTCTGTGGACGTGCCTTTATTTTCTTGTAGGTTCTGTTTTAGGACAATGCAGGTCAATAATATCTTTAAACTTTGTCATTCATTGGGTGCAAAAATCTTTGCACATAGTTAAACTATTGTTTATAGTTAAACTGTTGTTTCAAACTCAGAGTTTAGACAATTTTTCTCATTGTTCTTTGGCTTTGGCCGAAGAAATTTGTGCTTATCTTGGGTGTTATAGCTGTAAGTTTTATCTTGTTTTCAATGACAATCTGCAGTTTCATGACAATCACAGATCGAGTTTGCAATGTTAATTCTTTGGCTTTAACAGCTCAAGTTCTTAACATTTTGTGGAAGTTCAGAAGTTATAGTTGACTGAAAAGGTTCAAAAACCAAAAAGTTTTTTGATATTGCTGTGCTATATTGTTACATTGGTATTGCTTTTTGCCTGTTTTTGCATCTTGTATCTACTCATTTCCCCTTGCTTTGGGCAATAATTTCTTTGTCATGCTTGGCAGTACTGCTCTTGGTCACATGGTGTTGCCATATAGATGTTCATAATAACTACATTTGCTTGCTTCAACCATCAATAGTCACATGCGCTTGTTAGGCTTTCTTTTTCTTTTTTTTTTTTTTTTTTTTTTTTTTCACGTGATATGATATCTTTAAAATTTTTGTCCTTTGATTCTGAGTTAATAAATATAATTGAAGATTATGTTATTGGCACTAATTTTACTTATTTCTGAAAACATTTCTTCTCTTTGGCATCAAGTTTTCTCACCCTACAATTTTTCAGATGGCTGAGTACAGGATTTCCATCTATGGAAGGAAACAAAGTGAATGGGACCAGCTAGCAAGTTGGTTCGTTAACAATGCAATTTATAGTGAGAATGCTGTATGGTTAATCCAGGTAATTATCAATGCCTACGCCTTTTCTTTCTGGCAGCTGAAGATTTAGACATATAAATGTCCTGTCAATTGATTAGATTGGCATGCCTGGCATCAGATGTGATGTGATTTTGGCCATTTAGGCCTTTCAAGTGGAATGATAAAGCCTTTTAGACAGTTCCTTGACTAGAATTCACATTATTGCATAAATGATGTAGTGCAGTGTAAAGACATTTCCTTTGTACTTGAATTTTGGTTAATAAGTATTAGTCTTCCCCTACTCTTTTATCTGCCCTCTCACTTTCATATCCCTCCATCTCCTAAATATCTTCTCTTCCCTTTAATTTTGATTGTAATTGTTGATTTACCTACTTGCTTTTTGGCAATTATGCTGAAATATCTCATTGATGTAGAGATTGTCGAACGCAATCTGGATAAGATTTTGGTTGGTCTCTAGTTCTTTTGTCCCTTTGCAGTTAAAATCTTGTATTTATTATTTTTTATATGTGCAGCTACCACGGCTATACAATGTGTACAAGCAAATGGGAACTGTTAAATCATTTCAGAATATTCTTGATAATGTTTTCATTCCACTATTTGAAGTCACAATCAATCCGAGCTCTCATCCTCAACTACATGTGTTCCTAATGCAGGTAACTTTTATTTGTTAAGTTGTTTTGTCTGAACATTATGGATTAATTGCAATGTGTTAGTTGGTAATTCTGTAGGTATACTTGATATGGTTGGCATGTTTTTGTTCCTTCTTGTGTAGCCCAATAAGATGGATTTGTTTGATCTCTGCTGTGTAATTTACACATTGTCATCATTTGCCATCTCAAGCTCATGGAAGGATGCATAGACATGAAAATGCAACCTGTTTATGGGGAGAAGGCCTTTTGTCCCAATGGACTGCCATATATAATAAAAAAAAAAAAAAAAAAGAAAAATTAAATGCTTTTATTTTTTTCCTTGATGCAGGTTGTTGGATTAGACATTGTCGATGATGAAAGTAGACCAGAAAGGCGTCCGACTAAGCACATGCCAAAACCAGCTGAATGGACCAATGAATTCAATCCAGCATTTTCTTATTATGCTTATTACTGCTATGCGAATTTATATACTCTGAATAAGGTTTTTATTATTTGTTTATTCCCTTTACGATGCTGTAAATGATTGAGGGGTTTGTTCATTGTCCAGTGATTAGATGTAGCATTGTTGATATTAACACAGAATTACAGCGAGTCCCTTAATTCTGTATGATTAATTTCCTTCACCATGCCATAATGGTCGCTGGTGCATGTCATGTGGAGTTTTATTGGATGATCTCCCGAATATGTGGTGATACTTAAACCTAATTTGAGTTGTGGAAGTATTGAAAGGAAACTAAGATGTCTCGATTTATTTATTTCTTACCAGAATGGAAGATCAGTTTTTGTTTTTAAGTCAGATTCTAGGTAAAATGAATGGATTTCCTTGTAATCACATGAATGTTTCAGTTTAATTGTACAAATTTATCTGCAACATGCCAAATGATTCTGCTGATTGTTTTGAACTGGAATTTTGTAATTAATTTTATAGCTTGTGTTTTAAGCTCTGTTCTTGCTTTGGCATAAAATTGAAAAAAAAAAAAAGAAGGCAATCTATTATTCTGAATTCTATTGGAATCAACTTGCGTTTCTCTTTTTGTTTGCAGCTCCGTGAATCTAAAGGATTGCCGACCATAAAATTTCGGCCACATTCTGGAGAGGTGGTTTTTTTTTTTTTTTTTTCTTTCTATTCTTGATCTCTCCTTTAGATTCCTTAGGTTGATGGGATATTTATGATACTCGCTATCTGTGCAGGCTGGTGATATTGACCATTTGGCTGCTGCTTTTCTTCTATGCCACAACATATCTCATGGGATCAACTTGCGGAAATCCCCTGTTTTGCAATACTTATATTACCTTGCTCAGGTTTGCTTTACATAAGCATAAAAAGCTTGTGATTTGCAATACTTTTATTGTATTTCTGGAAGAGATCTGTGCCAATTGGCTGATCACTTTGAGGCCATTGCTTGGTGTGAAACCACAAAGGTTGCAAGGTAAGTCTTGTGACCAGCCAGTTTAAAAAAAAGAGGGGGAAAAAATTGAAATCTTGGGCTGTCTGGAAGATCCTCCAAGAACCCACTTCAGTGGGGCCAAAAAGGGCAATAACCTTTTCTTCATTGACATTGTTATAATTTGCTACATGGTTTATTTATTTGGAAATTTTTCTTTTGTTATCAGATTGGATTGGCTATGTCACCATTGAGCAACAATTCCCTTTTCCTGGATTACCATCGAAACCCATTTCCCATGTTCTTCCAGCGTGGCCTGAATGTTTCACTCTCAACTGATGATCCTTTGCAGATTCATTTGACAAGGGAACCACTGGTGGAAGAGTATAGCATTGCAGCAAAGGTTTGGTCATCTTTTATAAACTCTTCCTTAATTATTGTGTTCCAGGGGTGTGTTTTATAGAATTTTGATCCTTTTTTACAGGTTTGGAAGCTCAGTTCGTGTGACCTATGTGAGATAGCAAGAAATTCTGTGTATCAATCTGGATTCTCCCATGTGGCAAAGGTGAAGAAACTAATTAAATACCAAAAAGAAGAGTTATTTTGCCATCTGATCAATAATGAGGTCATTTGATTAAACACCAGAAAGGAAAAACATCTATCTACAATATTAGAAGTTTTATGTGCTGATCTAATTAACATTTCATTCAGTTGGGGGTCTCCAAACAAGGATTTGAAACAACTTATTCTCATCATAAATTTAGAGTTGTATTACATTCTTTTGTTAGCAGAAATATTATACTTAATTACCTTTTCTGTGTTTCTTCTGCAGTTGCATTGGCTTGGTAACAAATATTTTGTAAGCGGTCCAGAAGGAAACAATATTCATAAAACAAATGTACCCCATATGAGGATTGCCTTTCGACATGAGGAAAGTTTTTATGCAACTTATTACAAAAGGAGGGTCGACAGTAATCCTTCATAGCTAACAATTTTCTACTTTGCAGACATGGAAGGAAGAGATGCAGTATATCTATTCTGGAAGAGCTAGCTTTCCTGAAGAAATAGAATTTTAAATGGAATAATTATGCTCACAGAGAAATGGCACAAGTTCTTCATGTAATTTTGGTCTTCACCAAATTCATCATTTTATTATATATGCAGGTGCAAGAAACCAATGGCAACAAGGAAAGTTATTATAGCATTTAGGGACGGTTGCCATTCTTGTGGAGTCAATTTGTAACATGGTATGATCCTGCAGCATTGCCAGTTTTGTTGATAATTTACAAATGGGTAGGTGGAGGGAAATTTGGGTTGCCAGGTTTGTTCAAACTATAAAATGGCTTAGATATTTATAGGTGCAAGAAAATTTTGGTTTCAAGATTTGTAGAAACTAATGTAGAAATGAGGTTTCCTTGTGAAACGTTGTTAAATGTAATTGAATCTATTTAATGTTATAGTTAATCTACCATGTAAAGTCAGGGGGTGCTTCGCATTTATCTTCTCATCTGTATGATGGGGTGAGATCTCGGGGAAATGGTAATCCCAATCCCCTTTTCTTTGAATTGCTTTCTACTCATTCCAATGGAAAGGTTTTGTTTTTGTCAAAATTTTGTAATTCAAGAATCTGCTGATTCAAAATTTCTTGAACAGGGATATACCTAATCTTACAAATTGCAAATTTCTATTATATTAATAATACAAGAAAGGTTTTTCTCTAAATTTGAATTGCAATGTATCCTTTTGGAAAGATGGGGAGGTTGAGAAAAAGAAAACAATGGAAATTTGGAAAGATAGGGAGGTTGAGAAAAAGAAAACAATGGAAAATAACTTAATTCTTAGCGCTAAGCCATATATTCTGCTCCGAAACGTAATGATATAATTAAATAAAATATAAAAGGTAAACATATTTGAGCTGAAGTGTTTATTTACACCTTGTTTGGGTGAAGTGTTTGTAATGGATTGAAAGAGTTATTAATAGAATGAAATGGATTGGTTTGGTTTGAAAAAAGAGTGTTAAATTATATTTATATTTGGGATGGTAAGAATAGAATGAAATTGTTTGAAAGTAATTTTGTTTGTTTGCACTGGAATTGAATGAAATGTTAACTTAAAAATTGACAAAAATGTCTTTATATATACAAATATAATTTTTTTTATTTTTTCATTTATCAAATATTTAATATTAAAATAGAAATTTATTGTTATTATTCAAAAATTATATTTTATTTTTATTGACAAAAAATGTGAACAATTATTTTTTTATAATTTTTCCTAAAAAATTAAATATAAATAGTTTGAAAGTTAAAATTTTTTAATTAAGAAAATAAATTAATTTTAAATATGATTAGATGAATTAAAAATTTAAACACCCAACCAAAAATACCCTTCTCATATATATTTTTATAATTTTATGTTTGGAAAATCTACCACTTGTTTTATATTTTGATAATACGTATTTTCAATAAATCATATTATATTTGTACTATCAAATATATTTTTTTAAAAAAATATTTATTTAAAAATTTTTAATAAGGGGGATATATATTTTTAATTGTTTATAATTTTATAAAATTTATATATTTAATAAGTATTTTAATCAAGGACCACTTCTTATCTTATGCCCTCTTTTCCAACATGACAAGACTCAAAAGCTTAATGTACCAAATTACAAATAACGTGCATTGGATAAAAAGGATTTAAGAGTTCCATGTTTCAGCTTATGAACCAATTAGACAACAGTATTTCCGATGAGTATGGACGAAGAAATCCAAAATCTCATATCACGTAAAAACTATAAAGTTGCAAGTTTGGTAGTAATATAAAAATAATGTGAATCGGTGCAAACACCCCAATTTAGGGTGTTTGCAGTTTATTGATTTGGAAGGGTTTGGATGAGTTTACCAAACCCTTTCATTTCAATCCATTCCATTTAATACAAACACCAAATTTTTTTCTAAATCAATCTAATCTATTTCAATCCATTACAAACACTCCATCCAAACAAGATATTAATGTGTAAGTCTGTGTTTCGCTTATTCGATGCAATTAATGGCTATAACTAAAGGCTAATTACTATGCGTATTATAGCATTAAAAGTTATCATTTTATTATTAGGCTAAGGCGTCCTTAGTTCAATATTGAATAGAGAAAAAAAAGATGGATTTGGATCCAAGTAATCCAACCTATCCAAGTCCAACTTCTACCCTTATAAGATTCATTCAGAAAAAAACGTTGACCCGATCCAACCAATCCAATTCACTATTTGACTCACTTTCGCTCCCCATGCTAAGCCCTTGTCAATCATGTTCTTTAAGCCCCCCAACACTTTTCAGCTTCTCTTCCTTCATCTTTCTCACTCACTCACCTAAAACCTCACTCGCCGCTTCCTCTCCCTCACCAATCCAAACCACCCCCCCAAACCACCGCGACCGTCAACCGATAACAAGCCGCCCTAACCTCCATTTAAAAAAAAAAAGAAATGGCGGCCACGGCCACCTCTGCCTCAGAATCAACAACTGATGGTCCTGTCCTCAACTTCATTAACAAACGCCTCCGCGCCCTCCGCAAGAAGTACAACCGCATCCTTCAGATGGAAGAGTCCCTCGCCCAAGGCAAGCCCCTTAACAAAGAACAAGAAGACGTTCTCCGCTCCAAACCCTCCGTTATCGCTGCCATCGACGAGCTTGACAAGCTCCGCCTCCCTCTCGCCTCCGTCGTCTCTGAAGAACACTCCCTTGCCATTGAACGTCACCAGCAACAGCAGCACCAATCCTCCGTTCCGGATAAGGACGATGACCTCGAGAAAGTAAACAAAATTTCTGTGGTAGAGGATCTTCTGACGCTGTTATATTTTGGTTCGTTGTTTAATGTGAAGTCACAGAACGACTTCACGGCCACGATGCTGACTCGGACGCACGAGAGAGGTTGCTGCTTGACTTATGATTATGTGACGGATGATGCTACAGATCTGCTTGGCGAGAAGGATTTGGACATGATTTCCAAGCTTGGTGGTTTGATGATTTCCCGGCCTGTGGATTCCAGTTTATCCCACATGAATGCGTTGCAGCGGTGCATTGAGCATGCCAAGCTATGGCTTGCTAACTCTGACCAGCGAATTGAGCCCAATGCCAGTGCTTCTTGTAAGTTTTGCCTTGTTTATTTGTTTGTTTTGTGTGTGTTTGTGTGAGGTGTTCTTTTTTTTTTTTTTGGGGGTTAAATTTTTAGTATTGTTCGTTTTGCAGATGCGGGACTGAGGGAGAGACTCGACAAGATTATGGCTTCTGATTACTTTACCACCACACCAGAGATGAAGGCTCCAGTAGAAGTGGCTGCGGCTGCTGGTGGGAATTTCTCGTCTTTTCAGGTTCCTGTTCATAGAGTTCCTATCTCGGTGCCAGTTCAGATTGAAGCTTCAGCTGAGCAATATCAGCCACAGGTACAACTTTGCTTCGTATTGTGTGAATTTACCTATCAAAGATGTGATTTTATTTACTTCCATGTGAATTGTGTTGTGTCGACTTGCTTGTGCATTTTCTTTTAGTTGGTTCATGATTTTGGCTGTTGTTTGTTTTCATTGATATTTATGCGTTGGTGTCATTATCCTTTGGCTTGAGCTTTGTACCTGTAGCAGTCCCTTAAAGTTATTGGTACACCCTTTTGTGCGGATAAAGTTGGATTTGCCCTTATGTACGTTTTGGCAGGACTAGGTTTCAAGGAGTCTTCACTGCTGGGTTGAAACAATGCCGTTGCATAGAATCTTGTGAGAGAAAGTGTATGTATAAAGGGGGCAGGAGCTGGGCTGTGGGAGGAGAGCAGATCTAAGATGAGGAGGCAGCATTACATATGCTGGATGAAATTATCTTACTCAATATTGCAACTTGGCATGTTGCAAACATTGTAATTATTATCCTCATTTCTACAAGTGTGTTGGATACTTCAATTGGCTGTTAGGCTGTGAGATTTTAGAGAAGTAGTGAATAGAAAGGTTGGCTGTTTTGACCTCTTTCATTACTTTGGAAGTAAATATAAGATTATTTCTTATGGTGAGTGGAAGGCAATACATGAAAATATCTCATGGAGCCATCTCATTTGTTTAAAATTTAAAAAAGAATGTTAATTATGTTGGGTGTGCCCTACCTTGGTCAACCAGCTCTTTATCAGCTGTGATCGCTTGCTTGTGTTCATGGACCATTTGCTATAATTATGTGCTGGGCTGCTTCTTGTGTGTGTGCCAAGGTAGCTTGGTCAACGATTAGCGTATGAGAGTAAAGTGCTTTGATTTTTAAGATATATGACTGAAGAGTATCTAGTGCTACATATGATTATACCTTGGGGTTTGATGGCATTGGCATATGCATCCCCTTGTTTGTAAAGGTGGCACAGCAGAATTATTAGGGTCTTGACGGTGTCTGATTCTGTGGCAATTGTAAAAGATTGTTATGAGAGGTGTGATATTATTTCATTCTAAAGGAAAATTTGTTACCAGAGTAGAATTTTTAGTGCATGTGGTAAATTCCAGGCAACATAATTGGATTTAATGTTGTAGATGTTTGGGACATTGTTATCTTTGTCACTGTTGTCTTGGGCTGTAGGGTTTATGTTTCAGTTTTTTCAATGATTCACCCTAATCAACTCTGCCATCAGCGCACCATATTCTCAATGTTTTGGCTGGCTATATCCCCGAATATATGGTTTTGGTCAGGAAATGTTTCTCTTTTTCCATATATTTCTTATATATGATATCCCTTACGATAAAATTGTCAGTTTTTTGGTTGGTGTATAAAGTATTAGTTCAGTTATGATTATGTTCTTGATATTGTTATATGCACTTTTTCTTTTCATTCAGTGTATTTTCTTGCTAAGAAAGAAGAATTTACGCAATCTTTTAGGAGATAAAAACATAAATATTTCAGTCCTAATCCTGTCCTTTTACTCTTTTTAAATATCCTAATGAAACATGAAAAGGTGGGACATTCATGCTACTATATATATATATATATATATATGAGTCTGTAAAACTTATATTACTAATTCCGAACTGATTATGGTATCTAACACAGCTAAAACTATTATTATATAACGAAAGCTTGATTTCTTTAGTAAAATTGTTGAGGCTTGTGTGCTCATAAACATTAGATTGCCAAATGCATATTACTTGGCACATGTTGCAAGATGCACATTATTATTATTTTTTTGATAATTAAGATGCACATTATTTGCACCTGAATGGAAACTGTATTTGATGAAAATTTTGCCACATTTGGTTAAGGCTGTTTGATTGTACTAAAATGCTTCAAGTTTTTTGAGTTTTGAGAATATTGTAGCTCTATTAGTGTTCTATTGGGTTCTAGGATCATGTTTGTTATCTCAATCTCAAAGATATGTCCTCCAATATTATTCTGCTGTTGAATGCTAGACGTTAGGTGTGTCTATGAACCATGAAAATTTGATTTTACATCTAGCCCATTTGTTCACATTTTGAAAATACATCTTGACCCTAACTAAAATTTTTATTGGATTGATATACACTGGGAGAATGTGCCTCTTATGTTTAGTTTCCTCTTAGGTTGGTATTCTTTGAAAGAACCCTGCAGTTGGTAACAAAAATCAGGTTCCTTAAAGTCAAGTAAGTAAAGTCCATAACTATTGCTCAAATAGCATAGCAGAAATAGTTGAAGAGAGAACAAATTTATCAAACATTTCTGTTGAAGATATCTTTGTCAAAAAAATACAGTATACCTAACCTCTCAATATAAAAAGTCAATTTCCAGAAAATAGAGGTTGGTTGAGTTGAGTTGAAAAGGAAAGGGTAGACCTAAGCTCATATGGAAGGGAGTAATTCAAAATGACCTAGAGGCTTTATATCTTTCTAAGAATGTGGCCCAAGATTGCCCCGGGTAGGAAAAGTGAATGCATATAGCTAACCCCAATTGACTTAGAATTAAGGTTTAGTTGAGTTGATTTGTAGAGTTTGGTTAGAGAGATGAACTCCTTTTCACGTGCATGAGAGATTGCATTGGAAATTGTGATACTCTTCAAGAACATGGGTTGAACAAGATTAAACAATGAGGGGGGAAATTAGGAGGAAGAAGAATTGAATGGTGAGTGAGAAAGTAGGAAAAATAATATGATAAAGTTGGAGAAAGACCAGAGAAATTCTTGTTTACTGGGAATGCATGAAGTGGATAGGAAAAATAAATGGCGACTAAAAAGTGAATCCCAATATATCTTCTGCATTTAAAATAGAGAAGGAAAGTGGAAAAGGTGGATACGTATTACTGGAAGTGTGTGCTTTGATCATATAATTAAACTAGAATCAGTTTAACCGGGCCGATTTGATCTCCTGTCGAGTTTTAGAAACCCTTGGATTTCTTGTTTTAGTTCCTTACTTGAAGATCATTAAGACTTGGCTTATTTTGAAAAGGGGGAAAAAGAAGAATGGAAAATGCTTCCTTCATGTTGTTTTTTACATCTGGAGTATGAAAGGCTAGTGAATTGGTGGTGCTTTTGTATTGCTAGAGGCAACCTATGTCTAATTGCTGGAAAGTTGTTTCATGAAATGTTACAAGTGTCATGTAGTCCTGTCTTCAATTTGGCAGTCTGCTCATGTGTTTATCTGCAGCATCATATGAAGTATTTGAGGATTCATTCTATGTTCAACTTTGAAGTTTTCATAATTGATACAATTTGCAAGGTTTACTATAGCAAGTACATTGCTATGAGATAAGCATTTCGAACTAATTCTTTTATTCTATTGTCTTTATTTTGGGATATATAGTACAAGTATATGTATCTAGTCCTAGTCTCTTTGGTTCAGCAAGCAGTGAATATTGTTTCAACATGTATCGAGTGTTTTTAACTGAGTTGACTATCTTTTCATTGCTTCTAGAAATTGGTGCATTGAATTTAATTGTATCTTTTGTAAAGGAAAATTGAACTTTTTGGTGCTCTTTGCCTATGAATTTGAAGTTGGAAAAATTAAAATGTTAAAAAAGCTGAAGTTGTGGCTCCATGTACAACTTTGTATAATATGGAATGTATTTTAAATAAATTATTATTCTGCAACATGAATAACTTAATGGATGTTGTATGAATTGATATTCATATGATTGTGGGATTCACTGATTCACATAGTTGTGTGTAGAGTCTATATGAAGTGCCAGTGCACCTAATCACATTATGTTTTGAAAAATTTTCCATCTCTTTCTTTTTACATCTCTCTCCAACGTTTTTGTCTGTGGTTAGTTATTGGATTTTCCTTCGAGAAACTTTTTGCTGATTAATGGAGTCTTACTTTGTTGACGTTTTAACAATTTTGAATTTGTTTCTCCTGGTTTTTGAACCTTGATGTTTGGGTTTTCTTCAAGGTTTACATGTAGTTTTAAAATTTGTACTCTCTTTTCTGTAGGACGAAGAAACTGCAAATTTAGTAGGACAAGAAACTGGTGACGATCATTCCTGCCTTGCTGAGGAATTTGAGAAGGTTCATAAAGTTGGCTTACCATGACAATTTTCCTCATTTATGCAAATTAGTTTTCGTCTAATAATGTGGCGTGTTTCTCTATTGCAGGGAGAACTTGAACCTGAAGTTCCTGTGGAAGATGTCTCTGGTGAACAAGAACAAGCTAGACCATCAGAAGTAGACCATAATCAAAGAGAGGTAGACCCCAAGGAGCAGCAGTATGTTGGTCGAAGGAACTACCAGCACCAAAGAGGTGGACGGGGTGGAGGCAGTGGCAGTGGCCGGAGGGGCTATTCTAATGGGCGTGGTGGTCGAAGTGGTGGAAGAGGAGGTGGTGGTTACCAAAATGGTCGCAGCCAATATTATGACCAATCTGGAAACTATTATCAAAGGAATTATCATAACAGTCGGGGAAGAGGTAGCAGAGGTGGTGGGCACCCTTATAACAATCATGGTTCAGCAGTTAAGGGGAGTCATGGACCAGCTGCTGATGTTGGGGTGGCGTCATGATGATGCTAGAACTCATTGGGCATAGGGTGTCGTTTTACTAGTTTTGTAGGTGGGTGGTGAAAAACGTTTTTTTGCGTCAATATGGTTTACTGTTGATGAATGCACCATCCAAACCCCCCATTTACTTTTATTTTTATTTTCAGTGAATGAAATATTTTCATTAAAGACTTCTCATAAGAAAGAAAGAAGCAAAAGTAAAAGCAAAAAGATGAAATCTATAGATTTTGCTTGGCTATGAGCTTGCTGTAAGACGGAGAAAAATAGGGGTAGTTAACAAAATTAAGCTAAAGCTAAGTTGATTCTCAAATAAAATTGTAGTAAATGACAATTGAAGTTATTGAAGTCGTGAGTTCCAGCTGGAATGATTACTGTTATCTTAAAAACTTTATTTGCTGGAGCATCTTTTTTGAGTCTAGAATCTATTCTTATTTATGTATTAGAGTTCTAAATGACTCTAACTGCAATCAAAAGCAATTGGAATTCAACCATTGGAATCGTTTTTCTTTTTAGTTTAAATTTGGATTAGAATCAAAATAATAATAATAATAATAATAATAATAATAAAGAACATTGAAATTCGGCTTAGTTGCGGTATTGAACTTGTTGGATTTCAGCAAGACATAGTATGCGATTCTTTGCATATGTTCAATTACAAATAAAGCAGAAGTTAGGAATGACAAGAATAGGAAGTCGATATTGTTTGCTGTTATTCAGTGGATTGATTCCTCTCTTATCTTTCGTCAATTGTGACTCCTTTTTTGCATTGAGATGCTTGAAAGCGACATGGCTGATTCGTACCTAACATTAGTCTCTGTGACACTGAGTCGAATGTCAAAATTGAACACCAAAAAGCTATACTCTTACTATATATAATACTCGTATAGCTATATTTCTACTTTCCAAAATTAGGTATTATGAGTTTATATCTGCCATCTTTATTTATATATTAGTCTTTTTAAGATTTTGTTCCTTTTTTTAATTTAATTTTAATTAAAATATTTCACAATTTTCAAATAATTTTAATATGATGAAATTAAATATTTCTTTTTGTTTTTTTTTTTTAAAATACGCGTTAAATGAAAAGGAGATAGATCTCTAGAATGGGGATTTGAGAAAATCCTTGAAAAAAACTTTGAATTGGTGATCGCAGACAACTGCTGGACCATAACCATCAATGCTCACGATATTGACCTTTTTTTTTTTAATTGACGTTGTACTTGCAAACATGGGTTCAGCTTGAGAACCTTCTGTATGTTACGTATGCTTCCAGCTACATATAGAATGAATTTGCCAAAAAGATAAAAAAAAATCTTCTTCGACAATATGATTGTGGAGTTAATTTAATTTAAACAGCCATTTATTGCCTCAATAAGCTTTGTACCGTCACTTTCCACAGTAAGACTATTCAGATGATGAGATTGTTGCAGTCGAAAACTCTTAGATATATATATATTTTTTAAATAAAAGAGTTTTGTTAATAAAGATTAATAAGTATAATTTATAACAGGTAAATAAATTTGATTATATTCAAAAAAATATCTATAAATTTTGTTGTCAAGATGAGTTTTTTCCTCTAAACTTTATTGATATGTATACATAACTATCGTATACAACTCTACGCAGTAACTATATTGAGTTACAAACCGATTTTATTGTCGTTTGACTTGTTTTTAAACGAATTTGATTTTTTGAATATCAATCTCTAACTCTTCTGAACTTTCATAATGAAAGACAAAAAAACTTCGATAAATGAAGACAAATAAATTCCTATTAAGGAAAACAAAAAAAAAACACATAATATTTTATTAACAAAATTAATAAACCATTAAAAAAATACATCTAACATATGATTTTGAACGGATTTTGAGTGAAATAACTTTATTTTTATTGTTGAAAGATTTTGATTTATCTCTAAATAATAAAATTTTAACAGTTATGAGATATGTTTTTATATATCTTTGATTTGACATATTTTTTCAAATTTACTACTAAAAAAATATAAGAAATTTTACTATGAAAATCTATAAACTCTGACTAACTCATAAAAAAATAGAATTGTGATTTTGTTATTTATTATGCCGAAATTGGTTATTTATTATGACTAAAAAAATACAAAAGAAAAAAGAAGGAAAGAGTATAGAACCAAAATATGAAGTTAGCTACCGTCGATGATTTTTCTTTGCCATCGACGATAGAGAAATTTAAATTTATTTATATTAAATAAATTTAAAATATAATTATATTTTTCATAATCTCTCACTAAATTTAAATTTAAAATTATAAAAAATAGCACAAACAAATTTAACAATTGACTTCTTTACCTCAATAATAATAATAATAATAATAATACTGTTATGGTTGTTGTTATTATTATTATCATTAACTAATAAGTCCATATAATAATTGCTTGAGAAGACTATTCAAGATTTGAGTGTGAATATTCAGATTTTGCTATATAGAATTTGATTGAATTCAAAAAAATACATATAAATTTTGTTGTAAAAATGAGTTTCTTCCTCTAAATTTTATTGATATGTACACATAATCATCACATACAGCTCCACTCATTAATTATATTAAGTTACAAATCGATTTTATTGTCATTTGACTTGTTTTTAAACGAATTTGATTTTTTGAATATCAATCTCAAAATCTGCTGAACTCCCATAATGAAAGGCAAAAAAACTTTCGTAAATGAAGACAAATAAATTTCTTTTAAGGAAAACAAAATAAAAGACAAATAATATTTTATCAACAAAATTAATAAACAACTAAGAAAAATAAATCTAACATAAGAGTTTGCATGGATTTTTAGTGAAATAATTTCATCTTCATTGTTGAAAGATTTTGGTTTATAGTTGAATAATAAAATTTTAATAGTTATGAGATATTCTTTTATACATATTTGTTTTGATATATGTTTTTTCAAATTTACTACTAAAAAAATATAAGAGATTTCACTATTAAAATCTATAAACTCTGACTAACTCATAAAAAAATAGAATCATGATTTTGTTATTTATTATCGCTGAAATTGGTTAGTTATTATGACTAAAAAAATACAAAATACAAAAGAAAAAAGAAGGAAAGAGTATAGAATGAAAATATGAAGTTAGCTACTGCGGTAGAGAAATTTAAATTTATTTATACTAAATAAATTTAAAATATAATTATATTTTTCATAGTCTTTTATTAAATTTAAATTTAAAATTATAAAAAATAGCACAAACAAATTTAACGATTGACTTCTTTACCTCAATAATAATAATAATAATAATAATAATAATATTGTTATGGTTGTTGTTATTATTATTATCATTAACTAATAAGTCCATATAATAATTGCTTGAGAAGACTATTCAAGATTTGAGTGTGAATATTCAGATTTTGCTAAACAGAATTTCTGGCCATTTTTCTTTTTTTTTAAAAAAACAATTTTTTTCTTAATCTAGATCTCACAATACCTCGCCAATAGTAAGTCTATATTCTTTTATTTTTTATAATTTTTTCAACAGCATATATTTTTTATTTTATTTTATTAGTTTTTTACCTCTTATTATTGAGAGTTTTTACTTAAAATTATTATTTTATTTTCTCTTTAATGAAAATTTTGTGATTATTTAATAGTAATAAATTATCAACTAACGTTTCTTATATTTGATCTAACTATGGCACTAATAGAGATGTTTCTAATTGAAGATTCATGATATAAACAGTATTATAACTTTAAAATTAAATCAATATATCATCATCAGTTATATAAAAAATTAAATGTATAATAATAATTTAAAATATAGTTAAAAATCTTACCGGAAACCATTTCACTCCTTTCGGAATTGTAAGCCAAAAAAAAAAAAAAAAAAAATTAAGAGAATATGATGGGCCCTGAATGGCCACAGCTAGGGGTGAGCAAAACCGAACCGAAATCGAAAAACCGAACTGAGTGAATTTGGTCTATTTGGTTCGGTTTTAAAGTAAATTCGGTTCGGTTCGGTTTAAAAAAATAAAAAAAATTCGGTTTTCGGTTCGGTTCGGTTTAAAATTAAGAAAACCGAATAGACCGAATAAACCGAATTTGTGGAATTTTTTTTATTTTTTTTAATTTGAGTTTAAAAAACTAAAAATAAATTATTTTATATAAGATAAAAAAAGCCCAACAACCCATTAAGCCCAAAACCGAACCGAACCAAACCGATTTTTTTCGGTTCGGTTTACTTTAGTTTATCTTAATTTTCGGTTCGGTTCAGTTTGAATTTAAACTAAATTTGGTCTATTCGGTTTTCATAAATTCGGTTCGGTTTGAACCGAACCGACCGAATGCTCAGCCCTAGCCACAGCCGCAGATACCAAAGCACAACTTGCGATTCTAGTTGCATCTCTATTACTACATTTTTTTCCTCATGTCTTCAGGGCTTCCAATTCCCTTAACATCTTTGGTTTCTAATCAACTTGATCATGTGTTGACGATACAGAAGAAAAGGTTAGGATTTTGTCTAGTAAATGGGGTTAGTGAAAATCCCTTTCTGTAATGCAGTATGCCATTAACTTTTTAGTTGATCCTAAAAAGTCTACTGTGATTAGTGCACTTAATTAGCCTAACATGCTTGGTGTATAATTGCAGATATGGTCCCTAGTGACAGAGACTTGTGGAGTAGAGTAAAGATTGAAGAATATAATGGGAAAACAAGTGGGCGATGTAATCTGTGGATGGTGAGCTCCAGTTATATAGATTTGTGACCATCACATATTATTGAAAAAAAAAGCAGATGCTTCAACAACCACAAATGTCCATTTCTTTAGTTCTTGAATTTTTAATTTGTCTTTTTATACATAATATGAACAATACCAGATTCTACTTCTATTTTTCTTATCATATGACTTTAATTATCATCAGCATTTCTTTATCACAGTGCCTCTTTTCTCATTCTAGCTGTCCACCATTCATGTGTTTTCAGGCCACGTCTAGGAATCATATTCTCTGAAAGCAGCTCGAACCAGGATCATTTATTATATAAAGAACTACCATCAAGTTCTTTGTTCAAGCAAATACAATTAGCTAGCCTTGTTCCTTTCCTTCAAAATATCATAGTATGTCAAAAATGGAGTTTGCTTTCCCAATTTTTGGAAGAGCAAGAACGATGAGAACAAGTTATAGTTTTAATCGCTACAATTCATTTTCAGACACTAATCCATCTGGGGTAGTCGAAATCCAGTCTGCAGAGCAATGGAAGGCCTACTTTGATGCCACCCAAGGCAACAACAAACTGGTAATTAGTAAAGAACATCGACTTCAATGCTGAATGCTTAATTATTTTTATCGTCTGTTATTCTGATGGTATTGTTTTAATCTTGTGGTGTTGAAGCTGGTGATGCAATTCACAGCCACATGGTGCGGACCTTGTCGACTCATCGATCCAGCCATTAAAGAGTTTGCTGCTATGTATAAAGATGTTGATTTCATCAAGATTGATGTGGACAAGTTGCTGGTATGTATTCTTGTCCTTTAGCGGCTATGACATGGTGCTCTATTTCTTCTCTTCTTGTCTGAACTCTGAAAATAACCAAATAATTGTGATTGGGAACAGTTGGTGGCTAGTCAATTCGAGGCGAACACATTGCCTGCCTTTGTACTCATCAAGAAAGGGAAACAAGTTGATAAGATAATAGGGGTGAAAAAGATTGAACTGCAGAACAAGATTGAGAAACACAGGATGTGATCATAATGTTCCTATATAGTATATTTAACAGAATGGCGACCAACCAGAAGAAGAGAATAAGGCGAAAAAGACAATAAAACCGCCACAGTGAGCCTGATTTCATATATGATTACTAACTGCTTTTTCCATAATATTTTGTAACCTAATAATGCACGTCCAAGCAATGATCTGCTTGTTAAATATTATTTCCTCTATCCATTATTATAAAATAAGTCACATCAGAATTATTATTTTGCATATGTAGCTGTGTTTTGCTTATTATAAAGAATTATTACCAAGTGGGTTACATTACCAGAAAAAGAAGGAGGGGAAATCAAGAACTTTAGTAACTGAAATGGTACGGAAAATTTATTTATTTTTGCTTCTTTTTATTTTCACTTGAGCCTCACATATAGAACCCACTTGTCGGGATCCTTGGCAAGCATAATGGCTTCTTCATCATAAAACCAAGAAAGTCCAGAAGTGGGAGGATTCTTACTGGTGATTATCAAGTCAGCAAGGCCACAGATCAATCTACCAACAATCTCCATGACATCCATTTACATATAGAGAGACAAAGAGAAGGAAAGAGATGCATAGTGATGCAAAGGAAATCAATTTTACATAGAGCCTAAGTCCTGTCATTATCACTGAAATTCATTATTCTGATAAAACAATAGTTGAGTGCTTCCAGACTTTTGAGTACACCTACATGGATACGGATAGGGTTTGTCCATATCAGCTGTTCCAGACTTCTGACAAATAATTTTCCATGGATATTACGTATTCAAACTTATGAATCCCAGACTGGGCACCTACTCCTGTCCAACTTGATGGATACCAAAACAAATGCAAGACAACGCAAACAATTCCAAGAAGATGACTCAATAGACAAGTTCCGATCAATTCAAACAATTCCAAGCCGATAACTGAATAGACGAGTTTCAATCATGCTGATACACGAAAAGGATCCATAACATCATTTGAGGCGAAAGCTGTCAACACATTTAATTTCATCGTTTCTCAATTACATAATGAAGAGGATTTTCCCCTTTCCAACTTTAAAAAAAAAAAAAAAAAAAAAAATACTAAAATTAGATCAATAATATACAGATTTCAAATTAGAAGTCATCCTGTGCCAGCTGCGACGATAGATGCCACCACATTAACTAATAGCAGTGCTTAACTAACATGCCTTGGACTTTCTTCCTACTATGCACAAGCTTGCCTTAGAACAGAAGAAAACTTAAAATGTATTTACATTCAATTAACTTACGTAAATAATTAGTGTCGATGGATGATCAGCAAACCAAAGCTTCAACCGTGAACTAATTATTGGCACAATCCAGCACCCTCTTGAGATCAGATTTCTGTTCTGCAGTGAGTCTGGATGGAAATGTGACGTCGAATTTAATTCTAAGATTTCCTTTCTTGTGTGATTCTTTCGACATGGGCATTCCTTCATTAGAAATCACAATCTCATGCCCTGGTTTGATTATATTCACTACTGGAACCGTGAGATACCTTCCATCCAAGGTTGTCAAACCAATAGTCTTCCCCGTAAGAGCTTCCAGTAACGAGATTTTCTGATTGACCACCAGATCATTTCCATCCCTCTTAAAAACAGCATGAGGCTTCTCATCCACCACGAAAATAACATCAGCTGGAATAACACCAGGTTCTTGGTTTCCTTTCTCCGGAAAAGTGATTTTCGTGCCTTTCTTCCACCCGGGTTTGATGTCAATCTTCAAGATTTCCTCAACAGTCTTTGGCTTACTGCATGCAATAAAATTACATGCAAATCAATCAGATTAAAAAAAAATTAAAGAATTTTAACCAAATAAATCCATTGATAACCAAAAAAACAAATATGGAATACTATTATCTTAACATAATAACTAATCGTAATTGAAAATCAAAAGCAAATCAACCAGATCAAAGAAAATACAAGATTTTTTTTTTTAAAAAAAAAAAATCTATGAGAGGCAAAGAACCAATTTTAAAAATTTTTATACTGCAGAAGAAGAGAAAAGCAAATTCTATATCACATCCCATAAATTATATCTTACATAATGACTAATCAAACCCAATTACCCCAGGAATGCCCTCATTTGTAGAGGGGGATGGAGGGAATAGCATTAAAAAAAAAAAAAATCGACACCTGAGCCAAAATTAATCAGATTAGAATTTAAAAAATGCACGAAGTTTCGACCAAATAAATCATTGATCGGAAAAGAAATATTATTTTGGGTTAATTTAGCTTGAACTGGAATCGGAACAACTCTAATCGCACTAAACCAAGTAAAGAATAAACGTTTAACACTACCCAAATGGTAAATAAGAATCCCAGAAATTATACGTTACATAATAACTAATCACACCCACTGACAACTACAGTCCACAATAAACTGGAAATATATATATATATATATAAAGAAAACAAACCCGAATTCATCAGGAACAGAACGAGAAATCCTCATCTTCCTTCTACCGCCTTTATAAAGCTCCTCTAAACTACAAATCAACTTACTCTCTATCGCCGCCGCCTTCCTATGTCCCTGATTCCCACCCTCCCCAGATCCTCCGAAAAACTCGTTAAAAATATCGTCGGCATCCCGCGGATTAAACCGAAACCCCGTATTCCCCGCGCTCGACGACGTTTTGCCCTCATCACCACCGAACTCAAAAAACTTAAGCCCCTCTTCCCCATACAGATCGTAGATTTGACGCTTCTGCGGATCGCTCAGCACGTCATAAGCCTCATTAATCTGCTTAAACTTCGCCTCCGCTTCCTTCTTGTCGGCCGGATTCTTGTCCGGATGCCACTTCATCGCCAGCCTCTTGTAGGCCCGTTTCAGCTCCTCGTCCGTCCCCTTCCGGTTCACTTGTAGGACATTGTAGTAGTCCACGCCCATGTCGGCTTCTAGAAGGTCCTTTATCTTGTAGTGGTGGCGGTGGTGGCGACGGTTGTTCTGATAACGCGTTGGTGTTAGTGGAAAGAAGCGGATGGGAGCAACAGGTGGAGATGATATTTGTGAAGAAAATGAGTGATGTTGGTGTAACAGGTGGTGTGTGCAGATGGAATTGTGACAGGCGTAATTAGGAAACGACAGATCAGCTAAATGAGTTAATTAATGCCAATTATGATACTTACCGTTACTGTTTAAATGCAATAATTTCATGGCTTGCGACCAAAAAAACTTCTTTTCATATGCTATATTGCGATTATTTATTTTCTCTTTATAAACTTATTATGAAAACTTTAATATATGAATATATAGATTAAATTGAAATGAATTGAAACATACCTTAATTAGTAATTTAATATTATATATATTAATAATTTTTATCATATAAATGAATCATTTATAATGATAAATATGCAAATAAATAAAAATTTGTAAATGAAAAAATTTTATTTAAGATAATAATTTAAAAATATAAAATAAATATTTAATTAGTTAAAAATTAATAAATATTATTTTATTATATTCAAAATTATATATTATGCAAATAATTGAAACAACATTAATTTAACATTTATATAATAATTTTAATTAATAACTTTCAATCAATAATAATTTAATATTTTCTAAAACTTATACAATTATATTATGAAAATATAATAATTAAAACTTAATTTGAAATTGTAGTAAATATATTTAAAAAATAGGATAAAGATTATAATTAATAATTTAATAATTTAATTTAATTTTTTAAAAATAATCTAAAATATAATATGAAAGTAATTTTTTTTTTTTTAAAAAAAAAAAAACTCAGAATAACCTTCTTTGAGTTGACTAAATCACCAAATTTCAAATAGACTTTATTTAACTAATGTAGAGTTTAAACTTGACCTAAATCAACTAAAGATTTAATTTGAAATTTTCAATTCAAGATACCAATTCATTTCAAATTTAAAAATCATGTATATTATATTATTTTAATTATTCTAAATAAAAAAATTGAAGTACACAATATAACTCTTATTTCACCATAGGTTTTTAAATTCATCCATACTTTTAAAAATTTTACTTCATATTCACATAATATTGTTGTTATTATAAAAAAACAGCTAAAATTTATTGTCGCTTCATTATGTGAAACCTCTTACAAATTGCCAAATTAAATTCAAGACTAAATATTTAGTTTAATTCTATAAGAAAAAGGGGAGAATTCACATTAACATTGGAAAAATAAAAAATCAAAATATAATATACTTTTTAAAAAAACAAAATAAAATATTTATTAATACTATAAAATGCACCATAAAATTAACAATAAAAATAAATACACAAAGCACAATATTTTTTCCTTAAAATAACTGTTTATTATTATCTATATAAAAAAAGTAAAATCTTAAAACTCTCGAGATTTTGTTATAAGACTATTTTTCAATCTCATTTTAAAGAATATATTTTAAGTTTTTGAAATTTTTTATTAATTTTATTGTTAAATTTATATAAAATATGAAAATTACTCTCAATTTCTATCTATGTCAAAATTCCAACTTGTTTTTTCTATGAATTGATTT
>CATIWR010601122.1:0-13022 GCA_949677035.1 Omphalea diandra | reverse complement strand
ATATATATATATATATATATATATATATATATAATGATAGTCTCAAACTACACGTACATTCTGTTTCTTTTGACATCTCATCACCTAAAAGAAGACCTAAAGAAAACTTAAAAAGTCTATTGGGAGGAGTATGTATCGATTTAGAAAGTAACTACACGACTCTAAAAAGTTATGGTTCATTATGGATTCAGGTACACTTCCTTTTAACTCTTTTAGTATTTTTTTGATAATTTAACATGAGAATTTGTGGTTTATGTGATGGTTTTCACAAAAAAGCTTTTTCTAATAAGTGGTATCAAAGTCTCTCATATTGGATTATTAAGAAATTATTTCTTTTTATGTATTTAATGAACTGAAATTTTAGGATTTTGTTATTGGGTTTCTATATTGCTTTTTGGGAGATCTTGTTGTTTGGTTACCTTATATTTTATTTGAATTCAGTTTTTGATGATTTTTTTTATCTGAATATTTGGCTTTTTTTTTTTTAAAAAAAAAAAGATGGGATAGAAATTTTGTTTGGTGATATTGAGGATTTGATCAGAATTTAAACCATGCGTAGTTGTGTATATGAAAGTAATAGTGCTTGTCGGCAATGATTGGTTATCTTATAGAGTTTAAACACATTGAAATCCCTTTAGATTTCATTGCCCACTGTCTTCGTAGGAGCATAAGAGTAAATGGCATTTTTATGGGAATGAGGCCTAATAAGGATCAATTCTATATATCTTAACATTGTTGAATAAGGATCAATTTTGCTTCATGAACTACAGATGTCCAAAACTTTGCTTCCATGTTTACTTTATTGGGAAAAGTAGAATTTAAACTTTTACTAGGTCTAGTCTCATCCCATCTCAATATGATTAAACAGTTTTTGATAGGATATTATTATTATATGTAACTACGGTTAATTTAAAAAAAGTTGTGCAATTTTAAATTTATTTATTGATTAGTTATATATATATAAAGGTGGTTTAATTGAAATAACATGTAGCCAAAGTGACCTCTGTTGTTGAAATTAATGTCTTGAAATATAAAAAGTTACGTATGTGTAATTTATGCGAATATTAATCAGCCTAAAAAAAGATCATATTTAACAAGAATTGCATGTGTACTTATAGTAATAAACGCATGATGATTATTTAGTTTTTTTATGTAAATAATAAATTGGCCCATAGAAAATTTTATTATTTGAGATATTCTTATTGTCAGTGTTTGATTACTACACCAAGATATCACTTACAAGTTAACATTTTGTTCAAAAATAAAATATTAATGGAGTGTCAAGTATTTTGATATGAGATTTGTCTTTATTTTGAATTTATTATTCTGATAGTTAGTTTCAAGACTTATATGAGCTTGTTTTTCTTATTTGTTGTTCTATGTTTAGCTATAATTCTAGCTAATATTACTACCAACATCAATTTAATTCCTATATTGAATGACTCTAATTTCAAGTCATGACAAGAGAACCTCTTAATAGTTCTCGAAATTATAGATCTTGACATTGTGTTAAGGGTTGATTCTCCTCCACCCGTTACAACTGAGAGTATCTCTGACGAAAAGAAGGATAAAGAAAGGTGAGAGAAATCAAATTAGATGTGCATGACGATTATGAAAAGGGTCATTTCTAAAGCATTCAGAGGCACAATATCTGTAAAGATCACTATAATTAAAAAGTTCCTTGCAGATATTAAAAAGAAATTTGTTAAGAACGAATAGGCCGAAATAGGTATGCTTTTAACAACTCTCATTTCAATGAGGTATAAAGGTAAAGACAATAACAAAGAGTATATTTTAGAGATGTCTCATCTTGCTTTTAAGCTAAAACCACTTAAGCTTGATTTCTTTGAAAACTTGCTAGTGCATCTGATTCTTATATCTCTTTTGAATAGTTTAATCAATTTAAAGTAAGTTATAATTATCAGAAAGAGACTTAGTCTCTAAATGAGCTCATATCACACTGTGTTCAGGAAGAGGAAAGGTTAAAGCAAGATAAGACAAAAAGTGCTCACTTGACCTAAACCTTTACAAGCAAGGACAAACAAAAGAAAAGGAAGAATGATAAGGAAGCTGCACATACAGTACCTCAAGTGAACCAGAAGGTAAAGGTTATTTCTTTTATGGAGCTAAAGGATATAGGAAGAAATAGTACACCAACTATCACGCAAGACATGCTAAGAAAGGTAAGCTTCTTAATATGGTATGTTCTAGGTTTAATTTAACTTTAGTACCTAGACACACTTGGTGGATAGATTTTAGTTCAACAATTCACGTAAGTCTGTCCATGCAGGGTTCCCTGAGTTGTCGAGAGCCAAATGATAATGAAAGATACATCTACGTGGGCCATGACAAAACAGTTAAAGCAGAGTCAATAGAAAAAATTAGATTATTGTTAAAAACTAGAAATTATTTGGATCTTGATGAGATATTTATTGTACCATCTTTTAGATGAAATTTAATTTTTATTTCTACTTTAGACAATTTTGGCTATTCTTATTTATTTGAAAATGAAAAATTCTGATTGTTTCATGATGACTCAAAATTATTTGGTTTCGATTACTTGTCAGATTATGATAATCTTTATTTATTGTATATAGGTGCCTCTTATAATGAATCCTTACAATTAAGCACATGAGGTGTAAAGAGAAAATTAATCAATGATAATTATGCTTTATTATGGCATAAGAGATTATGTCATATCTCTAGACAGAGAATTAAAAGACTTAGGTCAGATGGAGTTCTTGATTCTGTTGATTTTGCAGATTTTGATATTTGTATTAACTGTATAAAGGAAAAATAAACTCATAAAAGGAGATTTGAAACCAACAGGACTTCGAATGTCTTAAAACTTACATATACAAATATATATGAGCCATTTTTTGTAAATGTTTGTAATGGTCAACAATATTTTATGACATTCATAAATAAATTTTCAAGATATGGCTATATTTATCCCATTCATGAAAAGTCACAATCACTGGATGTGTTAAAAAGTTATATGGTTGAAGTTGACAACCAACTTGACAAAAGAATCAAAAGCGTCAGGTCTGACCATAGTAGTGAATACTAAAGGTGAGCAAAAATTGGACCAGACTGAAAAAATCAATTGAACCAATTTGGTTCAATTCGATTCAGTTCAATCCTTTAACAAATTTGGTTCGATTCACATTTTAAAAAAATTTTGATTTTCAATTTTTGGTTCGATTTTTTATGTAAAAAGTTGAATCAACTAAAAAAATCAAAATTATTAATAAATGAAACCAATTTGAATCGAACCCGATTTAAAATACATATAATTCAAATAAATCGATTCGAACAAAACTGAAATTTTATAAGTTTGTTCGATTCATTTTATATGTCTATAAAATTCAATTTATTGGATTATTTCAAAATTTCAATTTAGTTTGATTTGTAAATATAAAATTTAGTTTGACTGATTTTAGTAAAAAATCAAACCGAATCGACTGATTTGCTCACCCTTAGTAAATACTGTGGCAGATATGATGGTTCAGGTGAACAACGTCTAGGACCATTTGTTAAATTCCTAGAGGAATGTGGTATTGTCTCATATTATACCATGCCAAGTTCACTCACTATGAATGGTGTTACTGAAAGATGGAACATGACGCTTAAGGACATGGTGAGGAGTATGATTTCTCATTCTACCTTAGTAGAATTACTCTGGGTAGAAGCACTTAAGACTGCAGCTTATACCCTTAACAGGATTCCAACTAAAGTAACTGTTAAAACTCCTTATGAGCTTTGGACAGGCAAAAAGCCCAATTTAAAACACTTGCATATTTGGGGATGTCCAACTGAGGCAAGGTCTTATAGGCCTAATGAAAAGAAATTAGACTTAAGGACAATGAGTTGTTGTTTTATTAGATACTCTGAAATATCTAGGGGATACAAGTTTTATGATTCTATAGTTAAGTTGATTTTTGAGTCAAGAAATGTTCGGTTCCTTGAGGATATTGAATTTGTGCGGGCAGATACAATTAGGGGCCTTATCTTTAAAATGGAATATGTTAATATTCTCACAGGTGTTATTAACATTGATCAGAATCTCATTCTTGACTTTGTTGAGGACACAACAAATCAAGACAATGTTGAAAAACCTCTTATTCAAGTCATTGTTCAAAAAGAACAAACTCTACCACCTCAAGAACCTATGCCAGTAAGGAGATCCACTAGAGAAAGGAGAAGTACAGTGTTGGATGACTTCATCGTATTTCTTCAAAAACATGAGGTTGACATTGGAATGATAGAAGATGATGCAATTAACTTTTGTCAAGCCATGGAAAGTTCTAACTCTCAAAATGGATTAATGTTATGTATGAGGAGATTAAGTCCATAAAGAACAATGACGTGCGAGATCTTGTCCTATTGCTGAAAGGTATAAAACCCATTGGTTGCAAATGGATATTTAAACCAAGAAGGATTAAAAAGGAAATGTGGAAAGATATAAAACTTGTCTTGCTGCAAAGGGTTTTACACTAAAGGAAGGCATCGATTATAAAAAGACTTTCTCTCTAATTTCTTAGAAAAACTCTTTCAAGATCATAATGGCATTAGTGACACATTTCAATCTTAAGTTACATCAGATGGATGTAAAGACAATATTTCTAAATGGCAACATTGATTAAACAATTTATATGTTGCAACAAAAAACTTGGTATCAGGAGATCCAAAGAATATGGTTTGTAAACTCAAGAAATTCATCTATGGGGTTAAGCAAGCACCTGGACAATGATATTTTAAGTTTCATTAAATGATTATCTCTTTCGATTTTGAGATAAACTTATTTGATGACTTGGTATACCATAAGTTCTGTAGGAGCAAGCATAATTTTCTGGGTTTGTATGTTGATGACATTCTGCTAGCCAACAATGAGATAGGCTTATTGCATGAAACCAAGAGCTTTATAACTAAGAATTTTGAGATGAAAGATCTTGGTTATGCCTCTTTTGTGTTAGATATTCAGATATACCAAAATTACTCTTTGGGTATTCTTGGATTGTCACAAAAAGGATATATCGAAAAGGTTCTTCAAATATACGGCATGCAAAACCACACACCAAGTGATACTAAGGGAGACAAATTTAGTCTTAATCAATGCCCTAAGAATGATTTGAAGGAGAAAGAAAATGCAAAAGATTCCTTATGTATTTGCAGTAGGGAGTCTAATGTATGATCAGGTTTGTACGCGTTCGGATATTATGTATGTCACTTGGGTGTTGGGCAGATATTTAAGTAATCCAGGAATAAACCACTGGAAAGTAGTCAAATGGGTCTTTGATACTTACAAATAATAAAAGACTACATGCTCACATATTAGAGGTTAGATCAGTTAAAAATCATTGGGTTTACTGACTCTGATTTTACTAGATGCCAAGATAGTATGAAATCTACTTTAAGTTATATCTATTTGTTAATTAGAGGTGTCAGTCTCATATAGCCTTTTCTACCATGGTAGCAAAGTTTATAGCATATTATGAGGCGTCCAATAATGGAATATGGTTGCAAAACTTTATCATAGGATTGTGCATAGTGGACGATATTGATAGACCACTTAAGTTATTTTGTGACAATAAATTAGCAGTTTTATATTCCAATAACAATAGGAGCTCGACAAAGTTGAAACATATAAACATCAAATTCCTAGTTGTTAAAGAAAGAGTTCAAAATGGACAGTTGTTTATTAAGCACATCGGCACAAATTCCATGATTGTGCACCCAAGATATTTCATGAGCATACTGCTTGTAAGGGTATCATGTTATTTGAGGATATTCAGTTTTAGTGGGAGTTAGTAATTTTGGATGCTTTTGATATTGAAATTTACAAATATTTTAGTTTATGTATGTTTTAAGGTTATTTTTTGCAAAAATAAAATTTTTGGTCATTTTCACTTTGATTTTAGTATGGATTGATCTCGCTAAAGTTTCAGGTGGACCAATTTGAAATAGGCATGTTTAGATCCCATTGCATGAATTTCTATGCTACACATCCACATTAGGATTTATGTCATTTAGTTACATTTATATATGTGATCATTGATAGGTCAAGTTACGATAAATATAATGAAGGCCGCTTTGATCCTATATTAATATGATTGATAGACTGGATTGGTTATAAATATATTTAGGTAATGATAGCAAAGCTAAGCTCATATGGTTATTTTGTATTACATAATTATAAGGTGATACATATAACCCAAATGAGACATTGTTGGATCATAAATTCAACGTTGGACTTATATGTGAATAATGATATGTTATGGACTATCAAATAATGTTAAGCCCAATTAAAGATGATCTAATGAGGTTTAGATAATTTAGGCTTTAATGTATCTAATAAGGTGCAGACCTTTAATGTGTAAAAATCTAGGACTATTCTTATTTTGTGATTGGTAAAATAGGAATGCCAAGATAATATATATGTGGCGATGGTCTTTGGATTATATGTATGTTCTGTTTCTTTTGGCATCACATCACCAAAAAGAAAATCTAGAGAAAACTTAAAGGAGTCTCTTGAGAGGAGTACGTATTGATCTGGAAGGTCAACCATACGACTCTAAAAAGCTATTCGTCATTATAAATTCAGGTATGCTTTCATTTAGCCTTCTTCGTATTTTTTTAATAATTTAACATGAGGTTTTGGGGTTTATGTGATAGTTTTCACAAAAGGGTTTCTTCTGACATAAGATTTTATTTCACATTCCTTAACGTTAACTAAACATATAATAATGATATGATGAAATTGTTGGTTATCTACTGACTAAGTTTAACAACTTAAATGAAAAATTAAGGATTAAAAAATTAATGGAACAAACTATGTTGATAAGGAGTCAAATGCTTAAAGAAATTGTGGACTTTAAAGAGGAAAAAATTGGAGCTTTAAAAAGAGAGTTATATTCGATAAGGATAGTGATTTCACACTTAAAAGTGAAGAATAATGAGTTAAGTTACTACTATATCAAGAATGAAATGCTTTGTCAAAATTATTATGATTGGGATTTGTATAAAGACGTGTTATTGTATGAACAATACTGAGGGAAAACAATTGTGTTAATATTTTCACTTTGATTATCAATGATTATTGTAGGATCTACTTATAAACGTTGGCTATGGAATGTTCATTTTTATTTTATTGGATGGCTATGCCTTACTCCATTTTACTTTGTTTATGAGGTTAAGATATATTTGAAATTTCTTACAGTCTGCATGAGAGTGAGTTAATAACGGTTAAAAGATAAAATGAAAATAAGTGTAAATAATTAATTTCGTTTGGGAGTACAATTTTAATGAGAGCGAAAGGTTAATAAATGTTCATTCTTTACATCCTTTAATCTCTTAAGCCCATTTTTCTTTAACGCCTAATTTGAAGGATAGACAATGAAATGGAAAAAGTGTTAAAAATAAAATATATTATAAGACAAATATAACCTTGATAGTACTCAGTACAATATTTTATATCTGGGATATAATTATCAATTTAATATTTTTTAATTAACTTTCCGTCATATTTTAAAAATTCCAAACAAGATTAATATTATTGTTTCATTTAACTCTATATTATTTTTTTAAAAGTCCCAAATAAGATAAAAGTAATTAACATTTCATTACTTCAACCTTTTTAACCTCTTTTCTATCACCTCTAAAAATCTCACGCAAAGCCTTAAGTAATTGTATCATTGTAATTGTCAATTTATTATAATTATCATCAAACATGAACTTGCAAAAAGAATTATAACAAAAGCATAATAATAACTTTTTCATATATCAATCAAAGAGAGTAGATATACTGAATCTTAAAATTTACAGTGCTACATAAAAATAATAAATATGTTCACCTTTAGAAAGTTACAACATTCACAAAGCATCTTTTAAAAGGAATAGTCAAATATCATCAATAAAAGTTACCCAACATAAAAGGTATATATAAGATAAAGCCAATTCTAAAGTGCATTTAATTTATCTATAAACTTACCTTTTGACCTGTTATCATAAGTAATGAATAAGTAAAAGTTAACTTGATTACGTAGGTTGTAATTGAAATGGATTTACACTATATGGGATTGAACCTTATATTTAGGGCCTAATATGTTTATTTTAAATAACTCATTATTTTGGGCTTACTTTTTAATTAATCATATATATTTTATTTAGGACTTAATCTTTAAATTGTATATATTTATGTTAAATAAGTGACTTATTATTGAGTTCACTTTGTAATTAATCATATATATTTTATTTAGAGTTTAATATATTTATTTTAAATAAGTGACTTATTATATTGAGCTCACTTTTTAATTAATCATATATATTTTATTTAGGACTTAATCTTTAAAATGTATATAATTATTTTAAATAAGTGACTTATTATTTTGAGCTCACTTTTTAATTATTCATATATATTTTATTTAGGGCTCATAAGCCAAATAAAACATACCATTTTAGCAAAACTAGTATCTTCTTCAACAAATTCATTTATTCTTCAACAATAATAATAACATTCATTCCTATGCTTGCATGAATTAATAAAGCAACAATCTTTTAGTTGTAAAATCAAAGAACCTAAGTCTAAATGGAAAACAAGCAAAACTCATATGATCATCCAAAATTGGAAACCCCAAAAAGACGGGCACAAAAGCTAAAAAGCCTAGAAGCAATAAACTTACACATAAGAACACCTAGAAAGGGAAAAAGATAACAACTTAAGTAGAGCATATAAATCCCAGATGGATCATTTGATGAAAAAAAAAAAAAAAGAAACATATAGAGGAGATCCACCTTAGCTGCAAAAGAGGGACGTGGGTCTCTTATTGGTTGCAAGCGATAGCCAAGCCACAACAGTAAGTTGAGTCGTCCGTGGCTTTTCATTCTAAAGGTGGAAGCTAACTAGGAATTTATCAAGGTAGTTGACAACCAAGATTGGAGTAAGAGTAGTGAAGGAGTTATGTGCATTAAATGACTTGATTGGAGAAGATGGAATTGGGTTTATTTTGGATTTGGGTTTAGTGATAATTGATAGTAGTGAGTGATTGAAAAATTAATGGTGGAATTGAATTTATCCCATAAATAATTGATGGTGGTGAGTGATTGAAAAATTAGAGATTCAAAGATTGAGATTTTTTCAATTTGATTCCAATAATATTAGCTCAATAAGAAATAACTTGTTAAATAGGTTGTTGGTAAATCTATTGAAAGTTAATTCCAACTTCAGCAGGTAATCGGTCATTCCATTCAACAATTAAGATTAAAAGTAGATGATATAAAGGTTTTAAAGCCCAAGATTTATCTATAAATCAAGTTCACAATAGAAGGCCTCATAAATAATTTGCTTTCACTACCAATAAAATCAAGTCTAAGTTATCATAAAAAAAACAGGCTTTACTTATCCATCTCCATCTTCTACGATTGATCTCTTACTATTATAATTATTATTTATTATGCCATCTAAATAATCATGTTGTATGAGTTACATTTGGCGTGGTGGTTGTATTCCTATTTGAATCATTGTCTTTTCTCTTGTATGATTTCCTCCCAAATTTTCCTCATTCAATCTTTACATTTCTTGTCATTGAAGAAACATATTCCTTTGCAGTCTTCACAATAAATGAAGAACCATAAACGTCTTTTACTCTTTTTTTTCCCAAGCATTTGCAATATTTAAGAGTAACTCATTGTGACAATCCAAAACCTAAGCATATTTATAATAACTCAACAAACTTGCACTTATTCCAAGATAAGTGATAACTTTAAGCTAATATTTTAACCCTACAATGCTCTCTAATCTTTCTTCTTTCAATAATTTTTAGAATAGTTTATGGACTTAAGCAATTTCATTTGTCTATTGGCAAAAAAGTTTGTCTTATTTTACCATTTTTATTTACTATCCACATGAATTTACAAAACATAGTATTAAGGAAGCAAAAAGACATTTATTAAAATTTTATTTATTTTGAAAGAATTTTGTTTATACATACTCTTTTGAAAATTGATGAATATTATTCCTTGAGTATTAGCTAAAATTTTTAGATATTCATTATTAGATCATCCAACAGATAATTTATTTAAAGTTGTAAGAGTTATAGATTTAGACTCGACATGTCCCCCAATCATACAAGTTGTAGGGCTTAGCAATTGAATTCGAAGTCCTTAATAGTCTATGTATTTTCTAGGATGAGGTTTAGTATATTGTACTAAGAAATTTGACGCTTATGAGATGGAGGTCATGTCGTTTAGAGAAGTTTTAATTGCTTTGAGTTACACACACACACACACATACACTCTATTTAGAATCATGGATTAGCCAATAAATTATATGGGTTAATTACTATAAACTCTGACGTTTAATAGATTTAACTAAGTTATCTTTCACGTTTCAAAATTATACCATAAATCTTCTCACGATTGCTCTGTTAAACTGAATAGTCTTTTCACTGTTAAAAATAAGCATATACCATTAGTCAAAAGAGAATATGTTAAAATAAGTTTCTTATGTTATTTTAATGATAAAAATATCCTTAAACAGTCCAGACCCTCTAATCAACTAATAAAAAAGGAGACATCCTTCTTATTTACTCAAATTTTATAGTTTACTCAAATTTTACTAAAATTCTTAGATTTAGAACAATTAATTATAGTTTAGCCAAACCCAAAGATTACTCAAATTTAGATTTTACAGTTTACTCAGATTTAGAATAATTAATTACAGAAAATCTCAGACTTTATGGTGGAGAAGCATGAAAACCCACTTCTTGTTTTCTTAATTCAAATACCAAATCAAACTCGAAGACTTCAACTTAAACCCACTTCTTGTTTTCTTAATTCAAATACCAAATCAAACCCAAAGACTTTAACTTCTTCTTTTATCTTCTCATTTGTCATAAGTGTCGCTAAGAAGGCTACCGACTACATGATCACATAATCAATCACAACCTAACTTTCCTTCTCTCGATTGCCTTTCGAAACTCCCTAACTATCTCCTCTTTGGACACTATCGCCCTCCTTAACCCTAAACCCAAAGATCCTCAGCGCCAAACACAGTCTTGATTTTGTTGTTATTAGAGAGGAAGGTGAATACAAGGTGGTAGGGAACACTGGAGATGAGACGGTAGATGTCAATGACGGTGGCAGCATCACAGAGCTCTACAATTAGACAAGACTAGTTTTTTTTTTTTGCATCTATAAGGTTGAAATATTTGTTGTAAGTTTCATGGTTTTTGAATATTGTAGATTTGGTAATAGGAGTTATTTTTATTTCTTGTTGATGTAGACATGGGAGGTTGGAAATGGATGTATTTCTTGTTTGAATTTGGTTTGCTTGCTTTGTGAATTGATTTTCTCGATAAAATTTTTTGATTCTACATTTTGATTCTTCAAAGAGAAGTGTCATGTTGTGTGGAAATGGAGGAAAATTCCATGATTGTGTGAGTTTCTGGCTTTCTAGGTCGGATCAAGGTCAAACTCTAATGGTTTTGCTTGTTTGAAGGTGATTTCTTTGTAGGTTTTGATTTTTAAGAGCAGAATGTGTAATTGATAAAGATGTTTGGAGAAAAAAATTGAAAATTGGAGGAGGATTTGGATATGGATAATTGAAAATGGATTTCAGGTTTGTTGATTTTCTGAAATTTTTTAAGAATTTTTCTGTCTCAATTTTTTTTAGTTTGATTTTTGTTTATGTTTGTTTTTTAATTTTGGAATTATTAAAATCCTCAAGACTATGAAGAATGCTTGTGTCAATTTTGACAAAGTTGAATATGAAATGAAAATAAATAAAAATCTAATATAAGTTGAAAAGGGAAAGAGAAGTTTATAGTATGAAATGAAAATTTAAGATAAAAGTAAGGATATTATTGACATTTCACATGAATTTAACTAAAAAATTAATGAAAATGACTGTTCAATGTAAGGGGGTTTACAATATAATTTTGAAATGTGAGAGGTGATTTAATTAAATATATCAAACGTTAGGGTATTTGTAGTAATTAACCCGAATTATATATATAAATTTTCAATAGGGAACCAATTTTTTTTTTTTTTAAAAAAAAGCTCATACTTAAAAATAATTAGACGGGGCCAGCGAAGAGCCCGTTATGTGCGTGGCCTGGAAGACCAATTATCAAATTGCGAGTCATTTACTGGTGATATGTTCAAATGTAGGTCTTGGGATGCAATGCCAAAAGCCTCTGAAATGGAAAGACATGACCCAATTGGACGAGGCTCCATGGGCCTTGGCGTAGAGCAATAATTCCTACATTTCAATTTATTCTTTAATTCGCTTACTAAATTATTTATTAGTTGATGAGTTTTATAAAATAAAAATCATTACAAAAATTTTACCAAAATTATCATCGGATAAATAATTGAGAGTGGAGTGTCTGTTTGTTAATGTATGAAATTACAGGTTCAAATATTTATAATTTTACTCGTTTAAAAATTTACAATGTTTTCAGAATTAAATTAAATCGATTGGTTGAATTAATAAAATTAAGATTATATCATTAGTGTAATTTGATTATGATCAAAATCAAAACCTTCAATCACAATTGGCCAAAAGATATTACAGTTGAAAAATTCAATCAAAATTGACAAAATTAATTCAAATTAAAACTATATCATTTTAGAAAAAAATTAAAAATCATGTTTTTTACTTAAAATTTAAATATTAAAAATATCTTTTTATTTTTTTATTTTTCAAATATTTTAGATATTATTTATATTTTTTGTCATTTTAAAATAATAAAATTGGACTAATTGAATTAATTAAATAGAAAATTAATTAACTAATCAAAGTAATGTATATTTTATATTCGATTTGCTTTAAGAATGATGATAAAGCCAGCGAAAGCGAGTTTTTACATCACCATTGCTGCCCTATGAGGTATCTGATGGAGGTGGAGAAAGAAAAAGAAAAGGCCGAGGGGGCGGATATAAATTTTCCTTCTACTTTTTTATTTTATAAATTATAAAAATCACATTTTAATAGAATATTATAATATCATTATATATATATA
>CATIWR010601091.1:0-24661 GCA_949677035.1 Omphalea diandra | reverse complement strand
CCCCCCCCCCCCCCCCCCCCCCAACACCCTCCCCTCTTTACACACACACACACACATAAAGTTGTTTCGCAAGTTAGACTTAAGGAAGATGTTATGGATGTGATGCATTCAGCCAAGGCAAGTCTAATAAGGATATATTAGAACTTCAAGGCCCAATTACAAGAGGAAGGCTAAGGAAGTTTAAAAATGCACTTGGAGCTTTTATACAAGGAAAGATATGGAAAGAATTGGCCCAAACAAACCAAGGATTGCTTGAAACCCAAATGCATGAAGATGGGAGCTTGGACTCTTCAAATGGAATGCTTAATTTAATCCAATGGAGCTCAATTGATGGAGAGGACCAAAGCCAACACCATTCTACCATAGCATGGAATTAAGCCCAAAATGTGAAGATAAGCCCAAATGTTAAAGATCAATGCTATATTTGTTTAGTTAGCATTGTCTTCCTATTGCCATAAAGAATTCTCCTCATTAGCTGAATATTATGTTGCTTTTAGTCAAGATTCTTTAGCTAGTTATTTATTTGTGTAAGGAACCTTGAAATAAGGTGTTTTAATGTTAGAAATTATCTAGGCCAGATCATGACAACCAATAGGATTACTTATGCCAAATCATGGCAACCAATAGGATTATTTGCTTTTAGTTTTTATGTGGGAGTGATATTAGTTCTCCTAATAGGTTTAGGAGTTGTAAATTCAACCAAAACATGTAAGACTGAATTAGATAGGGTTTTTTTTATGGTTTTCTTAACATTTATGAAAGGGATTTAAGCCCCTATATTGTTACTAATAAAAAAACAAATGATTTTTGCTAAAATTTTGTGAGATTGATTCTCTTCTTGAGTTCTTGAGTGGACTTGGTGAGATTATTGAGTTAGCTTAATAATTTCACAAAGTCGTTTAATCTAGGTCTTAAATTACTTAATTTAGGATTGAGATTAAAAAAAACTTTGAATCTTTATAATTTAGGTTGCTAGAAACATGTTTTCTAAGGGTCTAGTTAGGATTTGAAGATCAAATCTTGTTGCTTGATCCTTGAATAGATTTGGAACTTATGCTAAGCATACGAGTAAGAAATCTAATCTAACCTTATTCGTATCAAGATGTAAGTTAGACGTCAAAGATTTTAGTTAAAGCACTACACTTATTTCTCAGTCTCCTAAGTGATAATGTATAAATGTCATTAAGGATTATATATGTGATTAAGAAATATTATTATGTATTCCATATTTTAGATATCTTTGCAATTTCCTTAAATATGTTATGATTAGTTTTTATAAATAAGAGTTAAATGTTAATGATGGAGTTACTTAATGTAATGAGATTATATGGAAAAGGGTAATATATTAATGATTTTCTTCATGGTGAACGAGACTGTTCACTTTAACTGTCTAAAGTTTCTATTGGTCGTCTCATTCTGGTGTGGAGATATCTATTTTCAATGAGGATGCAAGGGCATGTTCCTTCTGACCATTTAGCACTTGGCTAAGTCATTTCCATTTTTTGTGTGAAAATCTTTAAATTTCTTCATAGTTAATCAACATGATCCAAACTATATGAGGTTATTTCACATTCTTTAAAAGAATTCTCTAGGTTGTGTAAAGGCAATTAACCTTCTTGTGAATTTCTTCAAGTTTTTCTTGGTGAATGGGCCCATTCCATCATACATAAGGTTATTCCACACAAATAATCTTTTGATAATGTTGTCTTTGCTTGGTACTTTGGTTTTTGTGCTTTCCTTTGATTTTTTTACAATTGAGGGACTTAATCACATTCACAAACACTAGCAACTAGGATTAATACATAACTTAAATTTGCAATCATCAAAACTAAGAATCAAGAATCCAAGGTTCAACACTCTCCCTCTTTGTTATGATGGCAAACAAGTTGCTAATACTTTACTCTCTCTTTAGACATTAATAAAAAAAAATAAAGACTTGAAAGCAAATAATAATAAAGAATTGTCAAAGGAACATACATTTAAATTATATATGTGCACATGAGAATGTATAAGTTAAAACAATGTTGCCCATATACTAAGATTCAAGATATAAAATGAAAAATTAAAGTTTGGATGAGGAGGAAAGGTTTTGAGGATTGGACTGGGGAGTGATAAGAGGATTGGGTATGTCAAGTAAGGTGGAGGTTATTAGGATTCAAAATCTTCCTTTCTTTTAAGGCATTTGATCTTCCTTGCCTTTGGCCGCAGTTTCTTATTGATCATATGACCTTAAGGTTGATAAGAAATTTTCCTTGAACATATATTTGAATGATGTTTTTTAAATGATAACAAACTTTAAGAAGTTCTAACATTTATATTTAGGTGTTTTATTTTGTTAGGACTTAACTTTTTTCCAAGGTTGGAAGATATGGCTATTAAAAGCATAAGGACATTTTTTTTTTGGACCCTTAGATACTTCTAAAAATGGACACAAAGTATCTCAACATAGTAGAGCTTAAGTATGCTAAAGGTATTTGGATTTAGGTATAAATAAAAAGAGAAAGAGGAGACTGAAGGCTCCAATGATGATGGAAACTATACCAACGAGTATTAACAGAGAACAAGCATGGAAAAAGCCTTTAAGAAGTACATTAAGTTTATTGCTTGGTTTAAGGGGTTACTGAATGATTCTGGAGAAAGCCATAATAATCATGGAAGTGTTTAACGTGCATGAAAGGAATCCAACAACCATCGGAAAAAAAAAAATCAAGAAACACCTTAACTAGTTGATGTAATTTTAGACACTAATAAATTCAACGGGCAGTACAAATAATCAACGACTATTACAAAGAGATATTAGGATCTCAATGATCATGAAAAATATTTAGCAATCGTTAAAAAGATTTAAAAATTATGGATAGGTTCTAATGACTAGTTTTTTAAAAGCTGATAACTTCTCAACTTGTTTCTACTAGCTAGTTTTTGGGGTTCTCATATATAAAGACCCTTATGTGACATCCAAAAAAATTATAGAGTTGTTTTTAAAGAAGTATCGAAGTGTACAAATCATCTTTCAATGCTGCTTTTGTATTTTAGGTAGAAGTGGGTTTTGTGTGATTTTGTAACTAAGTTCAAGTTAGTGAGAACAAGTTTTTTTATTCACGAACTTGTATTTTCTACCTAACTAGAGGTTTAGACATTTGTTAAAGTTCACTTCTTACTAAGCGATAAAGGTTGGTATTGTGCCTTTGAAAAATACCAATGGTGGGTTACCTCTCTTCTTCATTGACTAAAAAAAGAGTTGTCAAGATTACTCTTGAGCCTGCAAAAAAAAAAAAAGGTTGCTCCTACACCTACAAAAGGGAAGGCTATTCTTGAGTTTGCAAAAAGAAGATTAAAAACTTAAGTGGTTGTTTAGAGGGTAGATATAGATACATTGATGAACCATTATAAATCTTTTCTGTCATTTTCTCTTTTCTACTCTACATTCTTTGAAATCAAGAGTGAATTTGTGTTTAAATAAATTCATTATAAAATAATTCAAAAAACTTTCAATAAGTTTTAAGTATTTTGAAAGCATCAAATTTACCTCTCTCTTGGAGTGTCATCTTTACTAAGGAACTAATGGTTAGGATAATATTTTAAGAAAGCAAGCAATTGAGGATGTCATTAAAGAGCAAACAATTAATGGCAACCAACTAGTTTTCTTATTAGAAACTTCCTCAAAAATTGACCTATTAAAATCAAAGGAAGTAGAATGTTTATGGAGCTAGAAGAAAACTATCAAGATGAAAGGAGAAGTTGTTTAATGAACTTCACCTCCATAAATGATGATGAACCCTTATACAAAAAAAAAAAAAAGGATAAGAAGAGGAAGGACAAAAACAAAGCTAAAGTTGGATGCTTGATGGCTAGATTGAATGATTCAAAAGAAGACTCTCCAAATGAGATATGCAAACTTGATGATATCAAAGAAATATTCATATTAGAAAATTTAGTTGAGGCCTTAAAATCTACAAACAATAATTTAGATAGATCTTTTTATAAAAATAAGATTTCGAGAAATAAAAATGAATTTTTTTTTTGTCATTTTTAGAATAAAAGATGAGTTTTTAAAAGAAGTTGAACTTTTAATGTCCTTATGGGCATTTTGGTCAATCATAGTTTAATTTATGTAGAGAACATATTATATGGATGAGTTTAGCTAAATTTTCACATTTTTAGTATTTTTATTATATTAATATACATTTATTTATATGTTTAGATGTGTATGACTCTAAGGATCAATGATAAGGAAGAGATAAATAACTAAAGATTAGCAATACTAGTGAGGGATTTTATTATGTTTTTTAATGTCCATTATATACATGCATCATAGTTTTACATATAGGCCAAATTATACCAAATTGTGTTAATATAAAAGTTATATGCATTTTTATGGATGAAAATGAAATGATATAATATTAATGTTATGTTTAAATGCCATATGATGTGAGATAGTTCAAGGATGAAGTGAGAGCCCAAAGAGTCATAACTAGTTATACAAGGATTATAATCTGTGTGACATAAATGAAATGATGTGCATGTATGACACAACTAGTGAAGATACTCCTGCCGTGTAAGAGATAAATAATGCGACTGGTAGGTAACTCTTCTAGGAGTATAGCTAGTGAGGCAACTCTTCTAAGAGTATGCCTGGTGAGACAACTTCTTTCTACAAGAAAGATACATAAATTAAGTAAAGGTTTCCATGAACTTGACTATTTATGTGCAATATTATGCTATGTAAATGTTGTATGCATTTGATGTGTCATGTAGGTAGAAATGCATTCATGTAAAGACATGTGAGCATGCATATAGACATATAAATCCTTCAAAGTTTTTCTGTAAAGATCTCATCCCTGTCCCCCACAGTGTTTTAAAGGTTAAACTCAAGGAAGACATCATGAATGTATGCTACCAATCAGAAAGCTTAAGTTAGGCATTATATATACATGTTAAGGCACCATGATTGCTTTTTTGCCAAAATTATTTATGTATAAATGTCATTATTAATTATATATAAAATATGTTATAAAATGTATGGAATAAGTGTATATATGATAGTTGAATATTAATGAGTATTATATATACTGAGATTAGAATAATGTATAGTTAAATGTTAATGAATATGATATATAATGAGATTAGAATAATGTATATGAACTCCTTACTAAATTAATAAAATTAACAAAAAGACAAATTTAACAGTTGTAAAATAAGAGATTCTAATTGTTTTGAAAAACACAAAATATAAGAGATTCTAATTGTTTTTGAAAAACAAGACAAAATAGTATAATATAACAAAACACAAAATTTTAAAGTGTTTTTATTTATGTCATTTAATTTTTTTAAAAAAGAAAATCTGTATATTATTTTGTTTCCATTTTAAACATTTATAGTAATAATAATATTACTTTTAAATGAAAAATTATTTAAATTTGTATTGATCACTAAAATTAAACATCAGCAGCTACTGCCAAAAACAAATAACAGTTATTGCTATCAACAATAAAAGTGAAACTAAACGAACCCTTAATTTGACTCATAAAAATAGTTCGAATGGAGTCGAAGATCCACTATCATTTGCCTGCCCAGTAGTGTTTCTGAGAAGACACTAGGTAAATTTGATTACATGTGAGGGGAAAAACACTTGTAACCATCTAAAATGCTGGACAATGTTACAAAAATTGAGTATTGGATGCTTTACAATAGAGAGAGAGACAGCAAAAAAAAAAAAAAAAAACCCCCGCTTCAACCCTAATTCTCATGGTCCTGCCGGCTGCTACAAAACCAGCCTCAGCCCCCCAAACTCCCACCAACAAAATAACGAATCAGCAATTCAGCCACTGAAAAATTGCTACCGTGAGACAAGTGAGCATAGGTTTGACCAAAATCATGACAAAACAGAATCAACCTACAAAGTACCAATTAGGAACACAGCCTCGAATTATCAATGTAGAACCAATTAGTCTTCCTTCCACTTGTTAACATATCTCAGAAAAGCATTCGCTGGATTTTCCCTTGGTAGAGCCCGTACACGAGTAGATCTCCTAAGGACAGCCTCCTCCAATGCAATCTTCTGAGCCAAATCCTTTGACCTTTTCTGTAGTTCTAAGCTGGTAAATGCATTTACAAGAGAGCGAGTTAGGCCAAAGTTTTAATGGAAAAATCAATCGTTACGGTCTTTTCAATGAGCTTTAATTATCAAAATATTAACCAAAAATGTCCTCTTCATTTGATACAACCAATTCAAACATTCTTCAAAAATAGGAACCTACTAGGTCCTATTCAAAGCAACAGCAGCTATTAATACTTATATTGCAAAAAATGCAAATTTGATGTACAAGGCTGTCTCGCAACAAAGGTGAAATAATTATTAGGTACTATAATTCAATTTGAGACTCACCATATTCTGCTGTAGAAATTTTGCAGCTGCTGATGTAGAGCCCTTTCTCTCTCACCCTTGCAGTTCAGTGAACCCATCAATGCATCAACCTGTTAAGAAGTTCCAGTGGGGAAATAATGACAACTTAGAAGAGAATAGCTTTTTTGAAGGAAAAAAAAAAAGCAAGGTTAGGAAAAGAGAGGTAAGAATAATACATATTCTGCATTAATACCTCTTCCTTGCTACAATAATAGCCCCAGGACTTGGAGTCACAGCTCTCAACAAAGATCCTTCCATCCCGTCGGAACCACCAATATCTATTATATTGTCTGTCTTTACCTAATGAATTGGTGCGTAGGACTCGTTTCTCCATCTCACGTTCAAAATATTCTCTCTAAGTAAAAACAATTTCAAGAAATGATGAGTAAAGTAGCAATGAACAAGCAAAACATACACAATGAGTATGCACAAGGGAAGTAAACTATAGATAACCCTTTGCTCTTTGCTTCTCTTTTCTACTGCTTCCTTCCTCTCATACTTCAATGGCTTCACTCCCACTTCACTCATTGAATTTTTTGCATTTTCTTCCACGATTTCCACATTCCCATTCTGCTTTATTTTCTTTGATGCAATGTCTGACTGGAAGCTCCCACTGTAAAAGATTGTAACAAGTATCAAAGCATGCATAAACCACAATCAAAGAATCTCACAGCACATGTGACAATGTGTTTGCACTGTGAGGGCTGTCCATGAACGTCTAGGTGTGGGCACATGTGCTTGTGGGTTTGAACACATAGGAATATGAAAAGATTAAAACCTTTTATCTGATGTACAGTTTTGTGAAGCTGAAATGACTTCTCCCTTACTTTTCTTTGCCATATTTTCATTCTCACTATGATGCTTTCCATTTGCCAACATATCTGGATCATTTCCTACATTCTCTGTGACACACCCATTCATTAATCTATTATCAACAGAATCGGCCTTGAACCTGACCTTCTCTTCTCTTCTCCTTCTACCTTCTTCCAGGGCTTCTTCCCTCCTTGTGGCTCCAAGCACAAGACGCTGTTCAATATGTTCATCCAACTTCTGCCTGACAAGATCTGTTTCAAGGACTTGATTAACCAATTCTCGGAGTATCCGTAATTTTGCTTCGACATCTATGAGACCATAGTGCCCTCGCTTAATTGTTGTTATGCAAGTGGATAGATTAGGCATGTTGATCATCTCTAAGAAATCACACAAATACTCTGTCCAATTAACTAATGTTATCTGTTACAGAAAAAAACAGAGGGCGGAGGGGGGGGGAGCATCAGAAGACACCAAGATGTACAAGAAGAAAAGATGCATTATCCAAAGAAATTCATAGAAGATGAGGGAAAAAACAAAGTTCCAAAATGATGAAAAATAATTTGAATTCTACCTTCAACTTTCTGTTTCTTTTCTTTACAGCCAAAAAATATTCACCATTATCTTTTGTAAGCAACCGAAGAAGTGCAGAATGTGTTTCCATAATAAGAGTCAAATTACTATCCTTATGGCAGAGAGCATTTTCAAAATCTTCCAGAGAAAACGGCCATAAGTGCAACATCCTACCAAAAGAAGAGCAAAAATCCCAAACCATTACAAGATCACCAACAGAATCCATCTGAATATTGAAGTCCCTGGAAGGTGAAGGACGGTTAGGGAAGACTGGATCATCTACCCCAGGCTGCACCAACAGATCATCAATGGGATATTTGATAGGATCTCCCCTTGGCTCATTATCTTCTGCAAATTCAAGCATAATGATAAGATTATGTGCACTATAGAGCAAATGAAAAGGAAAGATCAAATGTGATTATGTGCTCTCTACAACAAAAGAAAAGGCAAGATCAAATGTGAAGAAACATCACAATAGCTACAATCTATCCCACTTACCATTCTTTTCTATTTTTGTCGCTTCAACTTTGTCACCTCCCACTTTCTTCTTTCTATCTCTTCCACATTCTTTTTCTACTTCCTGAAAAAAGATGTGTATGAGACCACATGGAAGTATCACCTAACATATAAACCAAGCAAATGTTTACTGTACAGTTACCCCAGCACTTTTTTTATCTTCTGCATCTTTTCTCTTCTTATTGCAGACTACTAATCCATCCCGGATGAAAAGTTTGTCTTTTAAATCATCTGGAGGATCACATGAGATTCCATACTTTTGTGCCAAATAGTTATGAAGCACCCACGGAGTAGTTCTGTACGTAGATTCCCGAATAAAAGACTTCAGAACGCTTCTGCTAAAAGGAAATTTCTTCCATGTTAGATCATCTTTTTTCACAGCTGAAGTTTCCTTTATTTTATTATTCTTTTCTAGCCATGCCACTTCATATTGGATTTTAACAGCATCCTCCTTGATAACCTTTAGTATCTTGCAAGGATAGAGACTACCATTCTTTCTTCCTTGCAATTCAGCACCCACGAAGAAATGGGTCTGAAGCTTTGTAGCTATTGCATCTGCAAGATCTTTAAGTGACAGCATACCTGAAAAGTCATTGATGAACTTAACAAAAATGGAACAATATATACTGAAAAAGACAACATCTTAAATCCTACACTAATTATATCACTAACAATATAAAATATATATTAGACTAAAAGGCCTCCCTACGACACCATTATAAATTCAACAATCATTTAAAAAAAAAAAAGTATTCAAGATAAAACTCTTGAACTTCAAAATTAATTGTAGAGCCCAGGTCTTGCACTAGCCACTTCAAAACTGAAAAGACAGGAATAATTATAGATATAAACTTGAATGAAAATTCTGTGCACAAGCACTCATAGCAGAATCATAAGAAGACCATGGAAAAATATTTTTTTAACAAGAATCCTCCCAAGAAAAACTTGCCTATTAACACTAATTTGTAGAATAAGTTACACTAAAAACTAATTTCCTTGTTTTCAGTTCAGTGGCTTTTGCTCTGCTATAGACAGTTAGTCCTTTATTTAAGCTAGAAATCAGAAACAAAATTCGGTATCTTTAGTTCAAAGGGTTTCATATCATTCAATTGATGACTCCATCCATCAAAGGTCAGCTTGATGTAGAACACAAAAACAATAAACCTGAAAATGTTCTCCCACTCCCATAATTTAGAATTCAAAGCATTTATCCACAAAGTTTGCAACATCATGCCACCAATATACCACTCATTTCCATGAGTTTGAATTCAAATGCAAAATTTAATCGAATGTAACCTAAGAAGCATTAAATTTGATATTTCTTGAACATGACTTTAAGACATTATTGCATACGATGGATCATACAGATGAACAAAGGAATTATGTTTAAATTTATTATTTTTTTTTAAAAAAAAGAACAAGTTGACTCATGTACACTTATACTGATACAAACAAGGAACTCAAGAACTTTAGAACTATGGTCTAGACTTAACGTAGGACTTAATTGGGATATTATATTTAGACTAAATTTGTATGTTTATTAGCTACTGGAGTGGTATCTTGTCATTTCCAGATCTGCTGGAAAAGATGTCCAGATTTCTTTTGGAATATATAGTTTACTATAAAATCTTAATTGGAGCCCTTGTTGGTTTAGGAGAACACCAATTCCTTTCTAGCTTTGTTTAAGTCCATATCGTTAAAGAATTAGGACTAGGAAGACCTTCTATTCTTATTTGAGTTTTGCCTCTTTAAACCATTCCCCTAGCAACTCTACTTATCCCCTAAACTCCTACAAAACTTCAGCTATCAAATAAGCCTAATCCCAACCTAGATAACCAGCCTGGAAACCTGTCCTATGCCATGAATGCAATGAAAGATCTAAACATCCATTCTGTCCCATCAATGTAACATTTGGACCCATTCCCTCCTAGAGAAAATACTTCTGAAATATCTACAGCCGAATATTTTACAATTTAAGCGACAGGCACAAATGATGCTGAAATATAAACATGCCAATGTGAGCAACAGACATGCATATTGTAATAGTATCATCAAAATGACGAGTCAGCACAACAGGGAACAAAGGACATGTTGCCACCAGAGATCTAGAACCTATCTGAGACAAATACGAGTAAAAATAACATACCCAATTAGCATAGATTGTCATCAGATCATTGAGTCTGAACTTACTATATTGAATGATATGCAATGCAGGAGCCACAAGTTCTTTGGGTATCTCTTGAACCTTCTTTGTTGCAAGCTTCTCGGACACCAAAGCCTCTTCAAAAGTCAAGTTAGCTTTTCCACTGATTTTGCAGCTCCAAATTCTCTGTCGGTACAAATTTATTCGGTTCAAATATGCCCTAAAAAAATAAGGAAAACAACCCAATGCCTGGTTGAGGAGAAGAAATAGAATAATAGGGAATTGTAAAAGAAGATAATAGACTAATGATCCATCAACCACAACCCTAAAGCCTCCAGTCACCAGAGTCTTGAACTGGCTCAGCTAAAAGATCTATGATTTCAAAAACAATAAAATAAAATACTATTCTATCAAGACCAAACCAACAAAAATATAATATAATTGAAACATGTGATATTGCCATTCCAAATAATATTTCAGATTACAACTTTCAAGAACTGCAAGGATACTGATAAGTCCGAAATATCTCCTTTGTGAAGCGAACTTGGTATACAAGTTCATGAGGATCCAAATCCTTGGGTGGTTCCAACAAAGTGAATGGCTTTTTCTTCAGCAAAGGCATTGTAGGAAACCACCCGGAGCCAGAGGCACCTGATTGCACCAAGCACAAAAAGGGAAATTTGCTATATCTGTGACACATGCAACAAGAACAAATTCCTAAAAATAGTGCAAAACAATTATAAGGTTAAGTTAAAAATAGGGAGCAAAGCAGCAATATGCAGAGGCAACAAACCCTCAGCCGCCAACCAAATTAAGTAAAGAGTAATAAGTTGAATCCGTTACTCAACTGAACTCAGTACATAGCAAAGTAATGCAACATTTTAAATCATGCTTTCCATTTGTCAATTCCCTTTACAAGCACAAAAGAAAATAACAAGATTAATAAGAAAGCAACAAAATAGATTCAATAAGAGCAACACAATCAAATCAATTAAATTCCTTAAATGCATGCACCATGAGAAGAATGTCAAAACCACTTCCAGCACAAAATAAATATAGAGTAAGCCAATTCCAATATCACAATCCAGACAAATGATTCAGCATAGCCCACATTGGAGCAGTGACGCAACAAACCCTAGAACTGCAAGACACAGGTTCGTGCAAAAGAGTTGCGCTATAATTTCTTCAGAAACACAAAAACAAGATTCAAAAACAAATAATACATTTTGGTTTGTTCATCTATATTTCTTAGCTAGTATCACCAACCAAAATCCAACTTCAGAAACGCAACAGCATGCCCCATCGCCGAGCCCCCAATTTATATATATTTTTTCTTTAGAACACACAAAAAACAAGGAACATATCACCGATATATCAAGACAAGAATATAGTGAATCTCACATAAACACGAAAATGGCGATGTAGCTCACACAACTTGCAACCCATCAAGCAGAAACCATAAATAAATGTAAATGTTGAAAAAAGAAATAAAGAAGTGAAAATGTAGTAGAAAGTACAAAAGAGTCAGATTCCCGCCAGAACCGAAATTGATAGTGAATAGTAAAGTAAAATCAGTCAAAAGCTTCAGAGAAACAGATCTTACAGAAATGTATAGCAATGAGAAGAGGGGAGGGGGAGGGGGAGGGAAGGAAAGAGCCGTGGCTTTCCTCTCTTCCTGTTTTTGTTCAATGTTTTCACTTATTTCATTATTATTAGTATTATTTATTAATTATTATTATTATTATTATTATTATTTAATATGTTGGTCTCTCGAGAAACATTGCCAAGCTCTCTCTCTCTCTCTCTCTCTCTCTCTCTCTCTCTGTGGTTCTTTCAATCGTCCGTCCCTCCGTTGTGGGAAACTGGGATGTGAAAACGGAGTGGAAAATTCTAATTTCTACTTTTCAATTAATTGCCGATTGTTTTGGCTGATAGAGTTGTGGTTGGGGCTTTTCACGGGCTGTATTTAAAAATAAATATTTAAAATTAAGAAATATAAACATGTAATCTCTATTAATTTTATTTACATTATAAAAATTTTATTAATAAAATAATCACTATTTATATTTTAATTTTTTAATTTTTATCTACTTTTATATAAAGTCTTAATGAAAAAGAATGTGGTTAATAAAGGTGAGCAAAATCCAGTTTAAACTGAAAACATCAATTTAAATGAATGAAATTAGTTTTTTTTTTTTAGTTTAATTTTTATTTAAATTTAATTTGATTCAATTCCTTTTAAAAATTTTAGTGAGTTGGGTTTAATTTAAATTTTAGAAAAAAACTCAATTTACTTGAATTGAACTAAATAAATTTTATCAAATTAAATAATTTAAACTTATATCAAATGAAACCAAAATCATTTAAATTTATTATTTATATTATTAAAAATAATTAAAATTTTATTATTTGTATTAAAAATATTTAAAAATGTATTATAAAAATTTTTATTTATAATAAAAATATTTAAAATTAATTTTTAAAATTCAATTTAAATTAAATAGAACTATAATTGAACTAAATTAAATGGATTAAAAATGTATTTGCCATCACGTTTTTTTTTCTTGTTAATCTAAAAAATATCATATTAAAAAAATTACCAGTTCAATGCTTACATGTTTATTTGAAAATGTAAGTGTCATAGATTTAGACAGAGTGTTCAATTAAGTCTTTTAAAGATGTTTATAAACTCTTTTTTTTTAAGTGAATGACTTTTATAGATTTTTAATAATTTTTATGAATTTTATAAATTTATGAATAATTTTCAAATGTTTGATTTTAAAAGAATTTTATAAACATTAATAAAATTTTATAAATATTATTAGACTTTTATTAATTTATAAAATGTAATAAACTTATATTTCTCGTGTAAATGAAATCTATGTTACTAACTGTAACTAAATATACAAACCAATAATATAATAATATTTAATATATTATAATACGGTTTGATTTCTATATTACTTTATTAATATGAAGTTTTCATATTTGATTTATATAACAAGCATTGTTAATTTTCTTAGTAGTTTATACTATGTTATTTAATAGAGAATTGTTATATAAAAATTATAAATTAAAAATTAAAAAATTTAATTACCATATAAAGAAATACTTTATAAATAGAAAATCACATAACATAAGCGGTAAAATTTCTAAATAGGCTATGATCTTATTTTTCTATTTAGAATTTTTACTATATAATTTTTTTAATTTCCTATTTAGCTGCTTATTTCGTAAAAAATATTTTTTGTATTTTCTTTTATTTGGTGCATCCATAAAATTTGGTTAATGAAAAATATTTTTTTGTTTAAAGAAAAAATAAATTATTTTTGGATTTTGATAAACTTATCTAAATGAAAAGTAAATCATATAAAAACATGTATTTATTTTCATTGATAATTCTTGACTATCAACACTCATCACCAATTTATCGTTGATCAGTAATGATCATCGATGATAGGTGAGACCCACAAAAAAATTTATTTTCACTATATTTTTATATTAAATAATAAATAATATAAATATAAAATATTTTATGGTCTAAATTTTATTATAATCAATAAAAAAATAATATTTTTGTAGTATGTTGCAAACACCAGAAATATGTTACTTAGAAAATATTTTTCATAAAAAATATATTTTTAGACAAGTTATAGAGGTTCTATACAAACTTTGGCCTGTGTCCTCTCCTTCAATAGTCTTATTAAGGAATTTCACCAAGCAAGTAGCTTATGAGTGCTACTCAAACTTTGTACAAGTGAATATCTCAATTATCACTCAAACTGATCCAAGATACTATCTTAAACATATCCCAAGATAGATCTACAAGTATTATCTTAAGCTTTTCATTATATAATAAAATATTTGACTATCTAACCTATGTAGTTGATACTTGCATATACGATTTATAAATAGTGCTAAAATAAAAAGATCACTCCTCTAATTACACTCAAGCTTTCTTTTATAAAGAATGTAACTCAAATAATATTAGTGCTTAAGCTTTACAAATAATGCACTTAAAGGTTGAGTAACCATAGATTTAGGTTCAAGTTTTTTTTTAGTCTTTTTGTTTGACTTTGCCCTTATTTTTATTTCTTGATGCTTTCAAGCTTAGGGACCCTTAATACGTCTTAAAAACTTGTCAAAAAACATACTTTAAGAGTTGAAAGGAATGTCCTTATATAGGTTTGCATGAGAAAAACTAGCAATTCTATAATTTATACTTAATTGGTAGAATCTATTAATATATTTGTTTGAGTAGTTACATGATCATTGAATATCTAATAATGACCATTGGCTTCATAATGGCTCTTTAATGACTCTTAATGACCTTCATTTTGGTGTTGGCTTCTCTTATGGCTTCATTTCAACAATCGTGAAATTTTCTCTAATGGTAATTGAATGCCCGATACCTTTAACTATCTACTACCTTCATTTTGGTGTTGGCTCCTCTTATGGCTTCATTTCAACAATCGTCAAATTTTCTCTAATGATAATTGAATGCTCGACAACTTCAACAATCTACTTTAATGGTTGTTAAGCTAGATTTCTTACCTTTTCAAACATTGATCATTGAATTTCTCTATAATCATTATTTGGCTTCCACAATCATTAAAATTTTCAATAATCATTGAGCTTTGAGTAAATTTACATAGACTTCATAACCTTATCTTGCACACTTTTTTCAACTAGCCATCATCAAATTACCAAGGTCATTATGTAACAACCATTTTCATTTACTAATCATGGAATTTATGTCTACAAATACATATGCATAAAGTTGATTCATCATACATATACAATCTAACATGTATTGCGACTCAATGAATAAAAACAATAATAATATTCTTATGGCACAACCAACAATCAAATATCATCGGTATACATTACAAGTATAAGAATTGACTATGCAAGTGCAAATGCAATAAATTGATTTTGTCGTGACATTGCAAGACAAACACTGTTCTTGGGAACTCATGTGATTCAATTGACATTTGATTTTGTTGGCCAACATATAACAAGTGAATCATTTGGTTAATAACATGTGCCAATAGGACATATTGGTCCCTTTTTTCAAGTGATTTGCAAGTGTTTGACAAGTCGATTACAACATCCTTTTAGTTCCATATCTAAGTGTTCATTCACAATGGTATATCAAGTAATCATTAACATAATAAAGTTCTCACTTAACTTTTATTCACATGTAAAATATCATAATTGAATCACATATACATGTAATAGAACATAACCATATCATAAAATCATCACACATACACATTAGAATTCAATTATAACTTTTACTCATCTTTTGATGCGACCAACCTTTATGGTAGGTTTGGACCTCTCTCTTAGGCTTTCTTAATGTGTTGGGATCCTAACATTTGATACATATATCATTATAAAATGTCAAAATGAGTTTGCATGTATGGTATGCAACTGCGGTCATGTTTCATGCAAATGGACCTATTATTTAAGCATATTATTCTTGTGTGGTAGCTTGACTTTGCTACACTCTCACAACAATAACTCTAGATATACTTATCCAAATGACTTGATTCTTTTTTTTTAAAATAAATCGGACACATAATGATACATCATTTCAAATTTTAGGTCAATATATGATATAGAAAATATGGTGAATTTTTTAATTATGCCCTATTTCAATGTCATCTTAGTTTGAGTAGGTCTTACATTCTAGAGTATATCTCAAATTGTACAAATCAAATTGTAAAACTGATTTAAAAAATGTTACAAAACACATAAAGGAACATTTTTCATGTTTTACATATTGTCTAATTCAGTCTAGAAAGTCACCAAAATAAATGATCCATCTCAAGGTGAGCAAGTTTCAATAATTGTGAATTAGTTACAATTAAGGAGTAATATCTCATCAACCATGATATATTTGGAAAAACTATTTTACAAGAATGTATATTGGACATAAATATACAAATTTCAAGTTTAGAACATTACCAAATTCTCATTTTATGGCCATTAAATTCTTGAAAAATAGAACTAAGAGATGAAACAGGTTTCATCAGGTTTAGGGTTAGTTACAATTAAAGAGGTATATCTCTTTCCACACAATAAATTAAGCAAAATTGCTTCATAGGTATTTAAAGGGGACATAACCTTATAAATTTTATATTTTTCACATTGTCTAAATCAACACATATGGTCATCAAAATATATAAAAACAACCAAATTAAGGAGATTTATGTTGGTTGTGAACCAGTCCTAAAGAACGAGCCATACCTCTTCACACACACCAAATTAAATAAAACTATTTTACATGCATTAATATAGGCCATAAAGCTACAACTTTCATGATTTACACTTTCTCTAATTCCTCTTTTAGGGTTATGAAATTATGTGTGCAAAAATATGTTCTAACAATAAAATCAACATAATCAACTATTGTTTCTCTTGAATTTCAAATTTCATACGTGAGCTTTACCTCAAATACTCCATAATTCTTACTAACCATGCATGATTAACATTTCATGAGTGAGGAATTTCACATAGGAACAAGATAAAATCACTTACCTCTTTTCCCAGAACTAGAAAAGTTTAAGGTTCCTTCCTAGGCATCTCACTCTTCTTCCTCTCCTTCTTTTTCTTCTTCTTCTTCTTCCTCCTTTCTTTCTTTGTTCTATAGTTCTCTCTTTCTTTTACTACCCCTCACATTTATCCTCTCTAATCTTCTCCTAAAAGTTGAAAAATTCAATTTGTAAACCTATTCTAATAAGATAAAATCATGGTGTCTCACTACCATTGGTTGGAAGTTTAATATTCCTCTTTTAATCCCTCTTCTTCACTCCTTCATCACCTCCATCCATATCTGAATCCCCATATGCTCCTTATACTTTCAAATAAGCTCTAAAAATAACATTATTTATGATATTATAACATGCACACAACATAAGATAATTTGTCATGCAACTATACAAACATTATATATATGTTAAATGTACTAAATGCAATGGTGCAAGTGTCATCGTCTTGCTTATCCAATTCACATATCTAAATGATCATTTATCTAATGCATATGTTCATGTGGGATTGCAAATCATTTATGTAATAAATATGTTCATGTGAGAATGCTAATGAATGAGGATAGAAATGTTACATTTCTTCCCCTTTTATAAAGAATTTTATCCTTAAAATTCAATACCCGTAAACAAATGTGGATATTATAATTTCAGGTTCTCTTCTATTTCTCATGTAGCCTCTTCTTGTGAGTGGTTTCTCCATAACACCTTAACTAAACTAATTTCTCAATTTCGTAACTATTTTGTCTTATAACCAATGATTTTTATTAATTCTTCAACATAACTTACATCATTTGCAATTGTCATTTTTAGATCCCTAAGGATATGTGTAGGATTAGACCGATACTTTCTGAGCATACTCACATAAAATACATAATGAATCTGAGCAATCTATGGTGGTAATACTAGCTTATAAGCCAATGGACCGATTCTTTCTAGGATCTCATATGGCCTTATGTATCAAGGACTCAATTTCACTTTTTACTAAATTGAATTATTCCTTTCCATGGTTAAACTCAAAGGAACACTTTGTCTCCCACCTCATATTGCATTTTTCTTCTTTTTTTGTCTGCGTAGCTCTCTTGCATGTCTTGTGCTGCTTTAAGTTTGCTCTTGATTACCTTCACCTTGTCTGCAATGTCTTGCACTAGTTTTAGCCCTTCTAAAACACATATCCCTTTTTTACCCAATAGATAGGCCTTTGGCATTTTCTTCCATACAATGCTTCATATGGTGTCATCTGTATACTGCTATGATAATGATTATTATAAGCAAATTCAATCAAGGAAATATATTCATCCCATGCAACTTTAAACTCTATCACATAAACTCAAAGCATGTCTTCAAGTGTCTAAATTGTCCTTTTTGATTGCCCATCTATCTGAGGATGAAAAGTAATACTAAAAGTCAAGTTGGTACCTAATGCCTGTTATAAACTGACCCAAAATAGAGATGTAAATCATGGATCTCTATCTAAAACAATGGACACTGGAACACCATGTAATCTGACAATTTCATCCACATATTTTTTGGCCAAGTGCTCAAGTGAACTACCTAATCAAATAGGCAAAAAGTGAGCTGACTTAGTTAGTTTATGAATGATCACCCATATAACATCATTCTTCTTCAAAGTTCTCGGTAATCCATATACAAAGTCCATGGTTATTCTTTTCCACTTCCATATCAAAATTGTCAATGGTTTCAATTTTTTAGTTGGTGCTTGATGTACTGTTTTGATCTACTGACAAGTCAAACACGTTGAAATATAGTCTGCTACATCTTTCTTCATTTAGGGCCATAAAAAATGAGATCGCAAGGTACTATACATTTTCGTCATTCCTGGATGCATGACATATGGAGCATTATGTGCTTTTTCTAGGATTTCTCTTTGCAAGTTATTAACATTAGGCACACAAATATAAGTTCCCAACATCAAGGCATAATTTTGAATATCAAAATTAGTATGTCTCCCTTGTTTTACCATTTCAGTCATTCTTTATAACTTTGGATCCTTGCTTTATGCATTTTTAATTAGATCATACAACATTAGTCTCACTTGAAAAGTAGCAATTAATGCCCCATTCTTTTGTATGTTTAATTCCACATTCATAACTCGTAACTTAACTAAATAAGACAATGGAAATACCTATAAATGAGCTACACGACTTCTTAATTTTCTGCTCAAAGCATCTGCAACCTTATTTGCCTTCCTTAGGTGATATTCAATGGTGCAATCATAATCTTTTAGTAGTTTTAACCATCGCTTTTGTCTCATTTCTAATTCTTTTTAGCTCATCAAATAATTTAAGCTCTTGTGATCTGTAAACATCTAAAAAGTTTCTTCATACAAGTAATGTCTCCATATTTTGAATGCAAACACAACAACAACAAGTTCTTGGTCATGTATTGGGTAAGATAATTCATAAGGCTTCAGTTATTTAGATGCATATGTAATAACCTTACCATGATGCATTAAAACACATCCCAAACCTTGATGAGAGGCATCACTATAAACTACAAATTCTTCATTATTTGTAGGAATGACTAATATTGGAGCAGATAGCAATCTATCTTTTAATTCATCAAAACTCTTCTGACATGCTTTAGACCACTAAAATGTTGTATTTTTCTAAAGTAACTTAGTTAAAGGAGTGGCTGTAAGTGAAAACCCCTCAACAAATCGATCGATGATAATGCCCAGCTAGTCTTAATAAACTTCAAACTTCTACAACACTCTTTAGGGTTCCTATTTTACTATTGCTTCAATTTTATTTGGATTCACCTCTACCCTTTTCAGAAACTACATGTCCTAAAAAGACCATATGGTCAATCTAGAACTCGCACTTGCTTAATTTAGCAAATAACTATTTTCTCTCAAAATTTGCAACATAATCCTTAAATGTTGTTCATGCTCCTTTTTGCTCCTTGAATGCACCATTATGTCACCAATGAACACAATTACAAATTTGTCTAAATAAAGCTAAAACTCTTTATTCATAAGAGCCATAAACATAATTGGTGCATTAGTGAAACTAAATGGCATCTCAAAAAATTTATAATGCTCATATTTGATTCAAAAAGTTGTCTTCGATACATATGGATTTGAAATTTTGAGTTGATAATATCCTGATTTTAGGTCAATGTTAGAAAACACATGTGCTTCTTATAACTGGTCAAACATATCATCTTTCCTTGGTAAAGGATATTTGTTCTTCACAGTAACCCGATTCGACTGCCTATAATCAATACACAACCTCTTTCTCCTATCTTTATTTTTAATAAATAATATTAGAGCACCCCAAGGTGACACACTAGGTTTGATGAATCCCTTTCAAGTAGTTCCTGCAATTAGGTCTTTAATTCTCTCAACTCATATGGAGCCATCCTATAAGGTGGAATGGATATGGTGCAGTTCCTAGGACTAACTCATTTGTGAATTCTATCTCCCTGTCAGGTGGCAAACTAGATAAGGCAGTTGGAAACACATCTGGAAACTCATTGACCATTAGAATATTCTCAAGTAATTCATTTATGAACCTTGTGTCTACTAATGTGCCAAATAAGCCTCACAACCACCTTTAATCATGCAAAAAAACCTTAATAACAAAAACTAGACATGCAGGTACAATTTGCCTTTCCCATTGAAACATAACCCTTATCTAATTTGGAGATTCTAGTATATCTTCCTTAGTAAAAAAATTTATTATTTTATGATATTTGGACAACCAGTCCATACCCAACATTCAACTAAATGTCATCAATATGAATCAAACAATCATGACATATCTTATCCACTATCATCAAATCTCTCAAAGGAGTACTAACACATAGGTTAAAACCTAAAGATTGATGCTTACTACTTGTGATGCTATGTTCAATGAAAAGAATGAATGTATGGAGCTAAGATTAATTAATACATCAATTTCTATATCATGGGGAAGAATTTTACTAGTGATAACTTCTAGAGTAGCACTGGCTTCTTGCCTAGTCATGAAAAATACTCTAGCTTATGCCAGGGGTCTAGAACTCTGACCTTCTGACATGCTCATACCTTGATCAGCTGTAGTTATTCTACCTCAGCTCCACTAGCTTTTGAAACTTTAATTGTGGACTCTGATGTAGCTTTACCTCTGCCTCTGTTTCCCTTTGACATTCTAGATCTTTCAAGATAATCTCTATGCATATGATCAAAAGACCCATAAAAGTAACACCCACCAATCAGTTTTCTACATTCATACAGATGTTGCTTGCCACAATATACACATGAGGGTCATTGTTGCATAACTTGGCCTTGACCTCTGCCTGCATACGATGAAACTCCTAATCCCCTACCTCGATAGCTAGAGTAAACACCCCTAACACTGGACTGTGATGGCATATAACACCCCACAAACTCAATAAACACCCTTTTTACTCGTTGCTTTGTCTTTTCTTTTTCTAATCTTTCCACCCTGATTGTAACAACTTTTAGCTTGGTATAACTTTCAAGATCTGTAGTTGTGATCTTACTTCTGATCTTATATCTCAGTCCCTGTTCAAACTTTCGACACTTATCTTTGTCAGTGGCCACCATGAAGGATGCATAATGAGACAATTGATTAAATTTTACCTCATACTCAGCTACAATGATTTACCCCTATTTTAGATTCAAAAATTCCCTTCTTTTATCATCTTTGTACACTTCTAGCATGTAATTATTGTTGAACTCATAGAGAAAATCATCTCATGTAAGCACTAGGGGCTGGACATCACTCCCTAGAATGGTTTCCCACCAATCATATGCATCCCATTATAATCTCGACACTGCATAGTCAAACTTTTCTTCTGGTGTGCATTTCATCAAATTTAAAAATCTTTGTGTTCTTTTTAACCATGTCTCTGCCACTACTGGACCTGTGGTACCACTGAAGTTGTACCTTGTTTTTTTTTATTTTGTCATACCTTCTTTCTCTTTGATTTTCTGGACCTTGCACTATTGGTTCACTAGTTCTATATTATGGTTGCCTATGAGATATGTGTTATGCATGAGAATGTGTAGGAGATCTAACTCTGTTAGCAGCTTGATCTCTTAATGGTTGGTAGGATGCTTTTATGGAATGCAAATTGACTGACTTCCCTATCCTTGATGAGTCATGGGTACTACTATGACTACCCTATGCTAATTCCTTATAGACATATAAGACTATGTCATATGATTATACATAATAGTGTAAAAGTCATGTCATGTTCAGATATATGTCCCTATGGAAACTATCCCTACTTTGATACCAAAAATTGACAACCATTTTCATTCACTAATCATGGCATTCATGCGTAAAAATACATAAACATAAAGGTTGATTCATCACACATATACAACCCAACATATATGTAATGTACATATATATTAACTAATGTTTAAGGCTAATGACCACAAACTGATTCTTATCTAGGTATATGTAAATGACATAAGGAGAGAGAGAGAGAGACAGAGTAGGAATTCAGTTGATGACCTATGCTCCATGTGTCTATGTGCAAAACTTTATGCTTTAAATTATCCAAACCCTATGCTTCAACATAAGAAAAACATAAATGCGATTTAGTGAGTTGCGACTCAATGAATAAAAATAATAATCAGAATTTTATGGCACAACCAACAATCTAATATCATCAGGATACATTACAAGTGTAAGAATTGACTATGCAAGTGCAAATGCAATAGATTGATTTTATTGTGACCTTGCAAGTGAAACGCTACTCCCGGGAACTCATGTCATTCAAATGACATTTGTTTTTACTAGATAACATATAACAAGTGAATCATTTGATTAATAACATGTGCCAATATGGCATATTGGTCCCTTTTTCTAAGTGATTTATTAGTATTTGACAAGTCAACCACAACATCCTTTTAGTTTCATATGCAAATGTTCATTCATAATGGTATACCAAGTAATCATTAAGATCATATACTTCTCACTTGACTTGTATTGACATATAAAATGTTACAATTCAGTCACATATACATGTATTAAAACATAACCATATCATTAAATCATCACACATACACATTAGAATCCAATTATGGCTTTTACTCACCTTTTGATGAAACCAACCTTTATGGTAGGTTTAGACCTCTCTCTTGGGCTTCCTCAATGTGTCAGAATCCTAAAATTTGACACATATATCATTATAAAATGTTAAAATGAGTTTGCATGCGTGGTATGCAACTATGGTCATGTTCCATGCAAATAGACCTAGTATTTAAACATATTATTCTTATATGGCAACCTAACCTTGCTGCACTCTCACAATAATAACTCTAGATATACTTATTAAATGGCTTGATTCTTTTTCTTTTTCACATAAACTAGATAAATAATAATAAAACATAATCAAATTTCATGTCAATATAAGACATATAAAAAATATGGTGAATTTTTGAATTCTACCACATTTTAATGTCATTTCAGTTTGAGTAGGTCTTACAGTATTGGGTATATCTCAAATTGTATAAATTCAATTGCAAAACTATTTACTAGAGGTTACAAAACATATAAAGGAACATTTTTGATGCTTTACATATTATATAATTTAATCTATAAAGTCACCATAACAAATAATCAATCTCAGGGTGAACACGTTTCAACACATTGAGAATTAGTCATAATAAAGGAGCAATATTTAATCAACCATGATATATTTTGAAAAACTATTTTTCAAGCATGTATATTGGACATAAATATGTAAATTTCAAGTTTGGAACATTACTAAATTCCCATTATATGGTCATCAAATTCTTAAAAAACAAAACTAAGAGATGAAATAGGTTTCATCAAGTTTAGGGTTAGTCACAATTATAAAGATATATCTCTTTCCACACAACAAATTAAGCCAAACTACTTTACAATATTTAGAGGGGATATAACCATACTAATTTCATATGTTGTACTTTGTCTAAATTAGCATATAAGGTCATCAAAATATATGAAAACAACCAAACTGAGGAGATTTTAGTTGGTTGTGATCCAGCCCTAATTAAGGAGCCATAGCTCTTCACACATACCAAATTAAGCAAAATTGTTTTACATGCATTAAGATGGGCCATAAAGCTATAACTTTCATGGTTTACACTTTCTCTAATTCTTCTTTGAGTGTTATGAAATCGTGAATGCAAATATCTACTCTGACAACAAAACCAACACAATCAATTCTTGTTTCTCTTGAATTTCAACTTTCATACATGAGTTTTATCTCAAATACTTCGTAATTCTTACTAACCATGCATGGTTAACATGTCATGAAGTAGTAATTTCATGTGAGAAGAGGATAAAATTATTTATCTTTTCCCAAAACTAGAAAAGTTTAGGGTTCTTTCTTGGGCAGCTCACTCTGCTCACTCTTATTATTATTATTATTCTTCTTCTTTTTCTTTTTCTTTTTCTTCTTTTTCTTCATCTTCCTTCCTTTCTTTCTTCTTTCCTTAGTTCTCTCTTTCTTTTTTTCCCTAACATTTATCCTCTCTAATATGCTCCTAAAGGATGAAAAATTAAATTTGTAAATCTATTCTAATAAGACAAAATTATGGTGTCTCACTATCATTGGTTGGAAATTCAATATTCCTCTTTTGATCCCTCTTCTTCACTCCTTCATCACCTCCATCCATCTTCTAATCCCTATATG
>CATIWR010601028.1:0-10777 GCA_949677035.1 Omphalea diandra | reverse complement strand
TTGAAATTGGGATATCGCCAATAAGTCTGCATTTGGAATTCCAACCATAAGTTCAACTCCAGTGTTTGCAAAGGCCTTGAGAACCTGGATATTTGAATCATAAATCCTCAAATATTTAATGTTCTGTTGTTGAACAAGCTGCACAACTTTATTAGGTGTCGGAAGGTCATCAGCATTTCTTCCATAGCAAACTCCTATTGTGCTTCCTTTACAAAAGACTGCATCAACAGTAAATTAAAAAATGAGCTCTAAACCTTTATTAAATTGTAGAGGCAGTGAGACATTAACATGAGTTTCCATGAAGCACAAAAACAAAGAGTCTGGCTAAACTATGATCGTTAACCACACTACAATAACAGTAAGGATCAGTTCCCACAAAATGGCTACAGGTACTAAAATTAGTTATCCAGGCATCCTCTTAAACTTGAACTAACAATGAGCAAATTGGAATGATCATCGCAATGCATTGACAACTGAAATGCTAACCAATAATAATATTGTGACTTGATTGTTGCTTCATTAATCCATACAGCCATTAGAAAAGGCTTCATAATTTGAATGTATGAGCAAAGCTCCCATAAATAATTTGGTAATGTGGTTCATATTAACCAAAGCCTGTGAAATTAAAATAAGAAGGGAAGGTGATAAACTAAACTAAGCCTATTATAGCCTATCAGCAAGCTCATCTTTCAAGAGCAAAGATGTTTTGAAAATGATCACTGTATTGCTCTTCTCAATCACCAAACTGAATCAAAACCTAATTAAAAATTTTCTCACAAAGTACGAATTTCTTTGCCACTTATATCAGTTTCCATTTCAACTAAAAAATTCCTACTCAAGTATGGAGCAAACACAGTAAAATCCAAAGCTAATTTTTTGGATATCAACTTCATAGGAGGCCCAAAATTATAATCTGTAGATTCAAAGCTTTGATTTGGTAAAGTTTTGGCTTGAGTTAAGGCCATGGTTACTGATCATATCATATCCTTTTGCAATATAGACTTCAGAATCCTGAACAGCTGAGTTCAATCATATTTTGTTTTATTCTAATCATACAAGCCCAGTATATACAACAAAATTTCAACATAATATCACAAAAATAACGATAGTAACAACAAAAATAAGGGGACCACAGACTTAAATATTGAGAGCCTCCGTAACACATAAATAGAAAATGCAACTACTGCTTATTAAAATCTTAAAACATGGATTATGAGCTCCTTTTCATTAATATTAATTTCACAATAAATTATCAAGCTTTAATACAGTTTTAAAAAAGAAAAAGTGCAACACTCTACTCTATCCTAGACAGAGAAGAAACGTGTACAAGTTTCCACCTTTATAAAGATTAGATTTAGCACACGGCAACTATAGTGAGGCAAGCCGACTAATTATGTTTAACAAATGGCTAACTCTAGATTAAAAATAAGCATTTCAATCTAAAGTTGAAGAACTAGCTTAATATATCTGCAGAGAAATAGAATCAAAACAAGTTAGCAAAGAGAGAAGGAAGAAAAACGAGAACCATAAGCGATGGTTTCAGGCAACGTTGGCGGAGAAATTACACCAAAAACTTCAATCTTCAAAATTGGAAGTATAAAAAGAAAGATTCAACATTTGTGCACAGAGACAAAATGTCAACTAGAATCAAGGAAAAAAAGAACACCCACATACACAATGCACAAAGAGTAACAAATAGAGCTAGAAAAGGAATGGCATGGAGAGATGGGGAAGAACAAAACATACCCAGAAGCGTAAGCAACAGTGACATTGCAAAGAGTAGCTTAAACCCTCTCGCCATTGCTCTTCAAGCAGTGACCAGCTTAACTAAAATGCACAACGTTGTTAACTTTACTCTTTTTATCTGCAACTATAACGTTATATCTTTGTCTAGGAATCTAGTAGAATACCATAACGTCTCTCTCTCAGTCTCCAAAAAAGCTTCTCTCTCGTATCTCGAGGGAGAGAGAGAGAGGTGAAGTTGGCTTTTTAGTAAATGGCCACTCTATTGTTAGTGTCAGACAGAGACAATGATCGGACCGGACTTCAGACATTTTTATGACAGAGTTAATAAAACTGTCTTGATTCCGCTAATATTTGGCATGTCTGCTTCTGTTACCCTCCAATTCTCAACAGGTTCACAGCGTTTTCTTTCTTTTATTTTTTTTTTTAATTTTAATACTTTAAAGCTTATTGTAATGTAATAAATTATATTGTGAATATCACATAAATATGAATAAGCTCTTAAAATTCAATTAATCCGTTAAAGAACGTGTAGAGTAAAAATTATAAAAGAAAATAATAAATTTGCACTAATAAATATTGATTAAAAATAAGTGTGATTAACTTTTATGATTTTAAATATAAATTTATTAAAATTTATGAAAGATGAATTTAATATAAATAAATTTATTTTATTTCATTAAAAAATATTAAATAAAATACAAAAACTCCTTGCTAGTCCAAGAGAGATACTTTTTAGTTGTTTATCATGTTATCATGTTAGACTGCAGAGGCCTCTCTCTCTCACTCTCTCTCTCTCTCTCTAATGTATATATAATTAAACAAACCTTGATAATTTGGGTTTTATGCAATTATCAACTAAATAAAATTAAAAAAATATTCATATAAAATACAAAATTAAGTAAATAATATTTATTTTTAAAATAAATAATATATAAAAATTATTTTTTGCCTTATATTTTTTAATTGTTTATTTTATAATTTCTTTTAATGATTTTTTATTTTATTTTAAGTTATTTTTAATTGTGTAGTTTATATTAAAATTTCATTTTTTTATGTATTAAATATTTAACTTGATAAATATTAATTTTTATTTTAAATAAATAATAAATTAATAAATAATGATCACTTATTTTGAAATTAAAATTAATTATATATATTGATGTTTTAAATGTTGGGCTTTTGTTCACCAAAAAAAAATGTTGGGCTTTTTCTTGGCTGGGTAACAACTGAGATTTATTCTCAAAAAACAATTGATAGTTATTAGCACCACCTCTCAATTATTTACTTTTGCAACATGTATGGATTAAGTTGATTCGAAACAAATGAGATGGGAAACGAGAGAGGAAATTATTAGATGGACATTTAATTTTTTATGAAAGAAAAACAAAAAAAAAGTGATTGTTTTTTTTTATTTTCTTTTTTTAAGATATCAAATTTATTACCCTTCAATTTGAATATAAAATATTTCAATCTTTAGAAGATAATATTATGGCTATCTTGTTCTCATTATAACAATAATAAATTAAATTTATCCTTTTATTTTTTTAATGTTAGTTTTTATGTATGATACATTATTTCATATTTTTATTTTTATCATTTTTTATATATTGATATTAATTTTTTATCTTTATTGCAATATTTTTTATACATTTTAAGAATTATTAACAAAATATAAAAAAAAAATATCAAGTAGTATAACTTTTTTTTTAATTTGAACTTTTGTGATTCATTTTGAATCACTTTAATACTTCGCGCTATATATCATTAATTGAATGAGTGATAAATTAATGGATTAATTATTATAAATCCTCTGACATTTGATATATTTAACTAAACGATCCTTTACGTTTTAAAATTATACTATAAACTCCCTTCGTGATTATCTCATTATACTAATAAGTCATTTTATTGTTAAAAAACACATTTATCGTTATTCAATCACATAAAAGTCAAAAAGCATAGTAGATATTTTCTATAATATCAAAAATAACCTTGCTTCTATATTCTCTATTTATTTTATTTTTTTTCAAACCAAGATCTTAAAGTCTTACTTGTTCTTTTAGATACATAGGTATAAAAATCTCATCTCAAAACCAAATTGCTTAAACAAAATAAAGAAAAAAAATTTATTCGATCTTGGAAACAAAAATAACCCAAAAATCACATATTCACGCCATGAAAGAACTAGAAATTCAATCCTCCACCACCATGAAAAAACTAGAAATTCATTCATCTCAACATGGGCATAAGCCTAAGGAGAACCAATAACGATCATGACCTTAACAATCTAAATCATTTGTAACAACCCAAACCATTTACAACATCTTAGCATCGACAGAATCTCATTAGCATCTTCATCTTCTTCTTATTTTTGCATGACATTGTTTTTCTCGATTTTAATATTTGGTTGATTTTCAGTGACTGGGGAATTATTTTTGTCAATTAATGTTAGGACTACACTTGGTTTTGGGAATTATAGTTGGGATTTGAATTTTTTATTTTAGTTTTGGAATTACAACATTGTTAATGGGTTCTCGTTAATCAACTATGTTGGGTCACTTTTGTCCTCCGTTGCCAAAATCATCTTCACCACCTATCCTTTCTGAAATCACTCAAATGATAGAGTTGATCAGTTTCTTTGATGGCGATTCCTCCAGCCAAGACTGATTCTTTGAGTGAGGCTTCGTCTCAGAGCCTTCCTAATTGCAGTGCTTATTATTTTTTAAATTTTGAAATTAGGTGTTTGATTTCTTCTATTGAATTTGTGATTCACATTTTTGTTGACTATGTTTTGGGTTGTAAATGTTGGCTCCTTTTTGCTTAGTTGATGTTTAAAATTAGGTGTTTCAAATTGGATGCTTAGTTCACAATGGATATGGTAATATGTTAGTTGTTTTTCTTGAAAATCTTGTAGAGTTTTGATTTACAAGCCTTTTGATGTTGATTTTTGTTCAAAAATTAGTTGAAAAATGGAGGTTTTGTGAATTTTCTTGATGAGTTTTAATTGTGATTTATAGTGTGGTATAAAATGAAAATTTAAGTTGAAAATAAACATATTATTGATATTTCACATGATTTTAAGGCAAAAATTAACGAAAACACTTATTAGTGTGACATGACAAATGTTAAAAGATTTATAGTATAATTTTGAAATGTGAGAGACAATTTAATTAAATATGTCAGACATCAGAGGTTATAGTAATTAATCCTAAAACAATACATTTGTTAATACAGTATATATATGTGAATCTTAAATTGAATTTTTTCAAACATATCAAATTATGATCCATTCATCATTTTTACCAATTTGTTTAATTAAAAATTCTAACTAAATTATAAAGATATTAAAGATACACAATAAAATAAATTCTTAACCCCATGATTTCCCTAGCTTCATAACAAATCAAATCCAGTTTCTTCATTATAAAAGTGAATACATTTAATTTGCAAAACGAATCCACTCTTTTACAACACCTTAGTCTTTGACTTTTATTGAGCCTTATACATCATAATTGAACCACAGCTTTCTCCTCCATCTAATCCCATCAATCTCCTTCATTTTCATTTAATCTCACCCATTCAAGTCAAAAATCATGAAAATAAACCATTTTCTTTTTTAGGATTTCAAATACGTGCAAGCTGACTATATAAATCAAGCAAAATTATCATGTAAAACCGCTAATATATATTCTAGATCTAAGTGAATCAAGAGTTTACGATAAAACTTCAAATTTATTGTAATGACGTTTGCCAAGTTTGATGTTGCCGACTATCACTGAAACGGCTATACACAATTGACAGTCGATCATTGAGGATGACCGATGAAATACATATTATTTTAACTTATTTTATTATTTTCTCATTTTTAAAATTTCTTCATTATCAATTTCAATATTTATGGTGCTAATTCCTTTATTAATAGATTTTTCTTGCTTTTCTGATTACTAAACATTATTTGAGTTGAAAGATATTGAAAAAATTAGCTTGATTGTGGACAATAGAGCTTCTGTGAATTTGTTTCTTAGATCTCCTGTTATTTATATATTTTTTTTAATTTTTTCTGATATATGATTATTAATTATTTTTCATTAATAATATTTATTTGTTGTTTTATTTTATAGTTTTTGTTATTATTTTTTTTTTTTGGACAGAAGTTTTTGTTCATTGATAGAGTAGATAAAACTGTGTATAATGATAAGAGGGAGAAGAGGAGAGACGAGCTGCATTCTCCATTGGATATAATTAGCAATTTGTGGGTTTTTCAGTGGGTATTTTTATCCAAAAAAACAAAGTGACGCGAGTATATTAAAAAATCCACGTATGCATGTCATTATAGACCGGCGTTGTGTATAACTCCTCTGCATAATAGACGGCGTTATGTGTATAATTCTTAACCAAAGTTTTTAAAACTTAATAGTGGGTCAATTTTCTAGTTTGATTGATTTAATTTAATTGAATATTTTTATTTTTTAAAAAATTATATAATAATACACACAAATATTTTAAAAATGGTGTAGTTTAAAATTAAATTTATTTGTTCTAATTTTTAATTTTGAACAATTTTCTCGATTTTGATCGATTTATTTATTTTATCTATTTTTTAGCTGACTGATTTTTTAATATTAAACTAAATCAAATTACTGATCTATTATCAATTTTATCGATTTGATCCGGTTATGAAAACATTGTTCTTAATGATGTATAATAAAAAATATTAAAGTGATATACTGTGAATTATAATGTTTAAATAAAAAAAGTTAATTCACATGATATTTTCTAAATTTTTTAATTATTAAAAAAATTATATATATTTAATTGTATATAATACTCGCGATTAACTATTGATTTGTATATTAATATAATGATACAAAATTATTTATATGTAAATAAAGTTAACTTTTAACAAATTTTTTATTGACATTCCTAAATATTCTATATTTTATTAAATAAGCAATCGATATTTTACCTTAAAGAATATTATAAAAACAAAGAAAAGATAAACTCTTTTTCAAATGCTCAACTAATTATATATTTTTAATTTAAAATATATTTCTTAATCATTAATAAAAAATATGATGTTTTCATCTTTTAATAATTATGATTTTTCCTCTTTTTCATTCAAATAAAATAAAAATATTTCTATTCTCTTTTTTTATTAATACCAAATAAATATAAGGTAAAAATTTTTAGCTATATTTTCTTTCTATTTCTTTAACATAAAATTTTCCTTCCTCCTAATTCTTTTATCATGCATAATATTAGATATGGGTTCATTAAGTCATTATCTTTCAATCGAAAATGTAATAATTAAGAACAAAAATAGTACATTTTGTTATCGTTTACTTTTGTTAGGGCTATAAGTGTTTGTTTTTGTATTTAATATGATTTTTATCTCTTTATTACAGTTTCAATAGTTAGCTGTGAGAAACTAGAGGTCATGAGATTTATGAAGTGATGTGAAAAATAAGTTTCATTTGTTTAGCGAAAAATATTTTTAAAAAATATTTTCTATATTTTTTGATATTTAAGATATTTAAAAAAATTAGTTAATAAAAATATCTTTTTGATTAAGAAAAATTTGAGTCATTTTCTTAAAAAATTTTTTTAGATATTAATAAATGTATTTAAATAAAATAAATTATATAAATATATATATTTATTATTATCATTTATTTTTTTACTATCAACACTCATCACTTGTCATTATCGATTGGTGATAATCGCCGGTAATTGGTGATACTCATAAAAATTTTTATTTTTAATATTTTTATATTAAATATTAAATAAAGTATTTTTAATTAAAATTTTATTTTAATTTTATAAATTAAAAATATTAATATTTGTATAATATATTTTAAATATTAAAAATATTTTATTTAAAAAATATTTTTTATAAATAAATTATTTTTGGTGAAATAAATACAGGGTAAGCATTGAACTTATTTCAAATGTGAAGGATACACAATTGTACTTCTCTGGAGTATGGTGTGAGTTTTATGGCTGATTTGTGGGACCAATAAACTTAGAGACTAAATATTTTATTTATTTATTTTGGTTTCCTCAGCCTGTTTTTCTTCTTAACCAATCTGTTCTTCTTTTCTCTTGCTGCTCCTTTTCTTGCTCAGCCATTTTTGGCCGACAACATCCCTTTTTTTTTTTGGCATTTTTCCATCCTCTATCTTATAGATTGATAGTTTTATTTATAAATTTGAATTTTTATATATTTTTTGCTTATTTATAGATATGATTTTACTCTCCTCTAATGAGTTTTGTTGAAATTTTTAAATTTTATACATAGACTAAATTAAGAAATGTATTCTACAACGCTTTTTGAATAAGTTGGTTCTCTTGATTGTAGATGTAGAATAATTGTTTTGTAAAATAATTGCAAGAGTAGATAACGAGTGATTTGGCTTGCAAGAATTATGGCGTTGGGTGATAAAGTAATTTGAGTTACTTTATATCCAATGATATGGTACTCAAAGAAGATGATACTTGAGAGAATAAGGGTGAGTATAGGATTCAAAGATTTTTTAATTGAATCGAGTAATCGAATTAAAATAAAAAATTGTTGATGTGAATAGTAAAATATACAAATTGAACTGTACCAATTTTTTTAAATAGGATTACACTGAAAATTTTATATAATCTGGACTAAATTGTATTATAACCTTAATGTACTTAAAAAATCAAACCGAATCATAATTATATATATACAAGTAATTTAATTATTAGGTTTACTAATTAACTCACTCAATTAATATACATTACTAATAATTAGACTTTATTAATATTAACTATAAGTTAGTAGCAAACATTAAAAAAAATTTAATTTAACATTTAATGGGCAAGTGATTAATTATAATTTATTAAATTATTACTTATATATTTTACTCTTAAATGATTAAAAATGAAAAATATAAAATTTATTTTATTTTGATTTATAAATATTAAAAATATAAAGTTTATTTTTTAATAAATTGAAATGAGTGAATACTCGAACTAGTATTCGATCAAACCTATTTATATTGAAAGAATTAAAAAATTGAACTGGATTGTTCTAAATTTATAAAAAATGAAATCAAACTAGATTAAAAATTTAAGACAGTATCGATTCTTTATTTTTAAAATCTCTAAAATTTCAGTTTAGTCTTAGAAATTCAAATTGGATTGAATCACATGCATCCTTATGAGAGAGTGGACGGTAAAGTGGTACGGTTGAAAAGGAGTTGAAGGCTGGTAAAGCAAGTGCGTCGGCATGTGTGTAGGGAAGTGGATAGGCAATACAAGTGGGTATGATGGATGTTTAGTAAACTTTATAGAGAAAAATGTCCAAGATGTAGTGAGCACTTATTGGGATTTATGCCTGAAAAACTTGTCTTGGTAATGATAAAGAATGGATATTTACAATGTCGTCGATTTAATCAGGACCTTAAATTGATGATATTTGTCAAGTAGCCAAAAGTCTTTTGTGGATAAAAAGTAATGGTCTAGAAAGCTGTTTTTATCACGAGGAGTGGTAGAGTCGCATTCAATTAAGGGTAGACAATTACATCCCCTCAACTTTTTAAAATATATGTAATAGTATATAAATTTATACAATTTTTAACATTTGCTCCCCCTGAAAAAAAAAGTTCGAGGCAATTAAGTGGTGATAAAAAAAATAAATTTAGATGAGTTTTAGTTAATAATTGAAAAATATGTATACTTAAAGAATAAAAAATTTATGCTATAAGTACTTAACTAAAATATAAATATTTTTCTTTAAAAAATAAATACTTAATTTAATAATAATCAATATATTTTCAAAGAATAAACAAATTGTAAAAGAATATTTATGTATCAACTATTCAATTGAATTGTATATTGTATCATAAAAAAATTAGTATATAAACTTTTGCTCCTCATGAGTTGAGGTCTGGCTCTGTCACTGATCATGAGACCATAGATGAAAACTCCAAATCTAGTAACTGGCTCAAGATTTATATAAATATATTTAAATATTATGTTATATTTTTCAATTATTTACATTTTGAAGTTTTTAAGACATAAATCTCAGTAACATTCATCGCATTTTGAACAATTTTCTCTTTAAAATCTACTAAACACTTGCCCTACCCTATTCACTTAACTACTTGCTCCATATTTTCCCTACAACTACACCTTTTTGCTACTCCGAGTGCCATCATCCTTGAACACTATATCATAATACATGAGCGACGTCAAACCCTATCCAACCTCAAACACACTTTACCCAATACTACACATCTTTTCCAACGCTACTTACCTCAACAACCCCAATGGTCCAATATCCATTTTCACCTACATACATCTACACTGTTTAATAGTCATTGGTCTCTTCCTGCAGTTTTTTCTTTCTTACTCCGTGAACCGTTTGGATTTCAATGACTACCACTTCAATAGGTATTGAATTCCTCTATGGGCATCGAGTTTCCCTTGTGCAGCTGTTATTTTTTTGGTCTCAAACTCTCTATTTTACATAAATTTCCGTAGCTCTGAATGCTGTAAATTTTAGGTATTAACAGCATCAATCTTGATATATCCTGATTGTGCAAACAATATTTTTATGTTGCCTTTGTGCTTGGAAATTTGCACTTGGATTTTCGTACTAATTTCCTGAAATTGCCTTCTCATTGTAGTGATTTGACTTCCATTATAGGCGCAACGTTTCAGAGCTGAAATCAGCTAAATTAACGTAACAATTCCGGGAAATGGCTATCACAAAAGGGACCCAAAAAAAAAAGGCTCTGTTTTCACAATAGGCGATGATTAGTAGCTAACAACTGGTACCTAGGGCTGAAATTTTCGCGGTATTTATTCGGTATACCGCCAAAACCGAACCGATAAACCGAACCGAAACCGAAACCGCTCCAACCATAAAATTTTCGGTATTAAGGTTTGAGTTTTTTCGGTTTCGGTATTTAGGTTCGGTTTGGCGGTATACCGTCGGTATACCGCCATCAAAACGGCGTCGTTTTGATGGATTGAAACGACGCCGTTTTATAACAAG
>CATIWR010600922.1:0-25301 GCA_949677035.1 Omphalea diandra | reverse complement strand
ATATATATATATATATATATATATTAAAATTATAATTTATTATATATATAATTAAATTAAGTTATTTCACTTTTGATATTTGGCATTATTTAATGCTACAAATTAAATATGTCGTAAATATTTTAATAATAACTATAGAAATTTTCATTTTCATTGTCACCAATATATAATAAAAAAAGTAAAAATTTTGAAAAATTTAGATGATTAGAAAATATGATAGTAATTATTGAGAGTTTTAGGTCATTTCTAAAATATATAAACTTTAAGATAATAGTTAATTGAAGAGTTGAACTAGAATGAAGTTCTCTGTGCTTTGTCTATTATACATATTAGATTAGATTTCACTATTTCACTTATTAGTTATTATTGACCCCAAAGATTGAGTCAATGCCCTTTATGCTTAAGCTAAAAATTTAAATGTTTTTAATGTTAACAAAATTTGAAGAAGTTTTGAATGTTAATAAAACTTCGAAAAATTATAATATTTCATTTAAATGTTTGAGAATATTAGAGTAATATTTGCCAAGATTAAAAATATGCACAAAGTCCAAACAAAAGCTATACAAGAAAAAGCAAGAAGAGCATTATGTGAAATTAGAGGTTGAAGATAGAACGCCCATAAAGCAATTTTGAAGTTTTTCTGAAATGGCCGTGCAATGAATTAACCAGTCCATGCAAGTGAAGGATGAAAAACTAAGTCAAGCAAGAAGTGAAACATTCTAAAATTCTATCAAATGGCTTGGTAGAATGCTCGTTCAGTGTGTGAAATGCCCATGCAAAAATGTTGAATGGTTTGTGCTAAAAGAAGCTTAAAGGTCTAAGTGAGTTAGAGGGTTAAATGGCTTGAACAGTCATGATAAAATGCCTTGTGAAAGTAACAAAACCCTCATTTAAGACAATAGAATGACCATTCACTTTTAACAAAAAATGCTAATTTTCTACTTTTTTAAAAAATAATAATTGAGTCTAAAAGTTGATTTTTGAATTTCTAACCTATGTAAATATTTCATTAAGAACTTTTAGAAGTTACAGTGTTAGAAAAATAAGATTTCGACTATTTGCACTCTCAACAAGTCTCAAAATGAATAGTATATAAAATACGGTTTCAGTTATTTACACTCATTTTTAAGTTTTTTACAAATACAAACAGCTGAAACCCTCAATATAATTTATTTTACATTTTATTGTACAAAAAGTTTCATTGATAGTGCAAATAGTTAAAACCAAAATATGCTTAGAACAAGTGTAAAGAGCTTTCAAATGTAATCTCATATTATAGTAGACCTATGCATTAAGAGAGAGTTAAGTATTTTTTTTAGCACTAATTATTATCTTGTTTTAGTGAGAGGCTTGAATACTTACAAGGATAATTCTTTATAAATATAGCTAAAGTTGGTATTGAATTTAAAAAAGAAGGATTTTCACATTTAAAAGAGTAGTATATAAAATTTGCTTTGAACCTGTTTAAAGGATAAATATAGTGAACCTCTCAATAGTATTTTGGGAAAAAAATATAAATAAAAATTATTTGTCGAATGTCTATAAATCTTTATATTATTTTTTTCTATGCTTTTCGTTGTCTGTGACTGATATGTTAATTTCAAAATTTGAAATCTCAATAATATAAAATTTTGTCTCTCATATTAAAAAAAAATAAAAATAAAAAGGTTAATTTATTCACATATTACATGTACGACATATGATGATAATAGTTGTAACGGGCTAGAAATATAAAAAGAGAAAAGAAAAAGGACTTCCAAACAAATTCATAAAACTTTCTAAACACGGGTTTCATGCCGTTTCATTTACGACGCCTTCCTCTTCTTCTTGTCTTCTATTATTCATCTGATTATCGTTTTTCTTAAGCCCCCTGAAATCCAAAATTCGAGACTGATACAGAAACGCTCGATATGGAAGCGGCGCCGTTTTGAAAATGAACAGATGAAGAGTTGGTGAGAAACGAGAAATGGCAGGAAAGATGAGAAGAAGCGAAGCGAGCAGCAGCAGCAATAGCAAATGTGAAACCGTGGTAGTCGATTGGGGCCGCCGTAGAAGCTCTTGTGGTTATTGCAGATCCACCGGCGGCACCAGTATCTCTCATGGTTCCGTCCTTCTCTTTTTCCATTTGATTTCAATTTTCGTCGTTTTGTTATATCTTTGAACTTGTTGAAATTTTTAATTAACCATAAAAACATGGATTATCATGTATTATCTATAACGCGTCGTTAATTAATATTTTTATTTTTATTTTTTTGTAATTTTGAAGGTCTGTGGGCGCTGAGGATTACGGTTGATGACTATCAAGGTGTCTTCTATGTCCTCTTATTATGTGTGCATTTTTACGAAGTGATAAAAACTTTAGTCTTGGGATGGGAATGAACATGTATATCCAAGAATTAGACTCTTTTCTTTTTTTTTTTTTTTAATAACTAGGAGCTTATTTGTTATAAATGAATTCCATAAAATTTTAATGGAAGTCATTCACAATTGTCATGTTTGGCATGCCAAGGAATTTGTTTAGAATTCTTAATTGCTAATTATAAATATGGAATTGGTTATACTTGAGTCAAGTGATAGAAGTTGCAAATGAATTTTAAACTGACAAGGGGGATCAACTGTTGAAACTACAGATATAAAGTACAACCTAGTAATGCTATAAATTCAAAATGAATTATATGTTTAATACAACAAATGAAATGAATTCCATATGGATTTATACTGAACATAATTTGAATGAAATTTGATTATAATCCTAAAAATTATACTTAAAAACAGGTATCATTTTAATAAATGTTCAAATCATTGAAATATATAAATATCATAAAAAAAAAGTTTAGGCTCCTAGTGGTAAAAGTGAAATTTATACTCTGCAGATCACATTCCATTTCCCATTCAAATAGTGAACCAAACATGGGCTGGTAGGACTTTCTGCTGCCTTCTTGTAGTGTTTCTAAATGTTGAAAATTTTATGAGGTGTCATTGTTTGCTGGGCAATGTTGGTAACAGCTATAAAATTTTATGTCTTGTGTTGCATTTGATGGAAATTGTTTTGTTGGATTAGCCCCAGTTTAATGTAATGTTCCTTTGGCAGATCTTCTTGACCGGGGATGGAGAAGATCTGGCTGTTTCCTCTACAAACCTGAGATGGAAAAGACATGCTGCCCGTCTTATACTATTCGACTGAGGGCAAGTGATTTTACCCCTTCAAAGGAACAACTCTGTGTCTTCAAAAGAATGCAGAGGTATGCCTTCTTTGTCTCAGTTCATCATCATAACTACAGATTAGTCTTGAGTTACAGTAACTTCTTGCGATTTGAACTTCCTTATTTTGGATTAGATTAAGAGGAAAATAACAATTGTTGAACCTAGGCCAAGAATTTAAGAGCTCTTTATTTTAATTTTCATGCCACCAAAATGTTAGAGAAGTGGCAGACATTGTTAATGTATAATCTTAATGAAATATGAGCTGGTTAATTGCTGACATTTGGGATGCTCATCTAAGAGTGTCTGAGTTGCAAACCTAAGAGATTTCTTTTGTTGATAGATGCTTGAGTTCAGTAATCGCCTTTAAAATTTGTACTTAGATTAAGTTATTGAATGAACATTTGTTTGATAAACTTTAGTCATATATTGATTGCTGATAGTGCTACATGCCTAGGTTTTTAGATGGCACACTGGATATGAAAAAAACTGTGGAGGTTATAAAGGATCCAAATATTTGCAAAGATATGTGCAGCTGTGCCTGTCATGAAGTTTCAAGCTCAGGAACAAAGGAATCTTTGTCTGGTAAAAATGAGGAGAAGAGTAGGGCAGAGCATATTACTAGTCATTTATCAGATCAAGTGGACAATGCAATCCGTACTTGTGTTGAAAGTGGGGAATTTCCTAGCACTATACTGTTACCAAAAGCTTCTGTCAAACAGGTTTCACAAGCCAAAAGAAAGCTGCTAGCTGAAGGAGCAGAACATCTCATATATACTAGCAATATTGCATTTCAAATAGTAGCCACTATAAGGCGAATGGAATCAGCTGGAAAGGACACAAGACACAGTGCAGAACATGATACTCTGTCCCCTAAAGTCATTGCAGAAAATTTAGCTGCTTCTTTAAGTCAGTTTTCAAAAACTAGCTGGTTGTCAATTAGAGCCTGCAACGGACACATTAATTTTTATACATCTACTACACAAGCTGGTTCTAGTGAAAATGCTCAAGTTGTCACCAGCGCCAGAGAATCTTTCACTGGGTGTAAAAGAAAAGCTTGCTGTATGAAGAATAATGCCAAACATCTCCAGGGAAAAAGGCTGAAGCTAGAAATCCGTTTGAAAAGATCCAGTTTTGATCCGGAAGAGTTTGAATTGTATAGAAGATATCAGATGAAAGTGCATAATGATACACCTAATCATGTTACTGAAGGCTCATACAAGAGGTTTCTGGTCGACACACCCTTAGTTTCTGTTCCACCATCTGGTGATGGCAGAGTTCCTCCTTGTGGATTTGGCTCCTTTCATCAACAATATCTTATTGATGGCAAGCTAGTTGCTGTTGGTGTAATAGATATTCTTCCTAAATGTTTGTCTAGTAAATATCTATTCTGGGATCCAGATTTCGCCTTTCTATCACTAGGCAAGTATTCGGCCTTGCAAGAAATAGGTTGGGTGAAGGAGAATCAAGTGCATTGCCCTAGTCTTCAGTATTATTATCTTGGCTATTACATTCATTCCTGCAACAAGATGAGATATAAAGCAGCATATCACCCATCTGAGCTTCTTTGTCCTCTTCGTTACCAGTAAGTTGCTCTTCTGCATCTAGCAAATGACTATGGGCATGAGCCCTTTCTGGGCACTTTGTTGTTTGTGAACTAGCAGGATTAGTCCCAAATTTCTGGGTACAGCATCCAGATTCAGTATCTTCATGCAAGCATCATCGACAAGCATTTGCTTAACTGTTTGGCATCTGCTAGCAATCTATTAAACAAGAAAGCTTGGGTCCTGTTCTGGGATTTCATATCATTGTAATTAATAGATTGGCCATCTGGACTTCTATTGTTCTTATCACTTATGATAACCTCCCCATAAGAAATTTATGATCAAAACAGTTTTCTGTGTCCGTGTGTGTGTGTGTGTGTGCGCCTGTCTCTCTTCCCCCATTTGGGGGGCAGGGCAGGTATCTGTTGTTCTTATCACTTATGATAACTTCCCTATAAGAAATTTTTGGTCAAAACAGTTTTCTGTCTCCGTGCGTGTGTGTGTGCCTGTCTCTCTTCCCCCATTTGGGGGGCAGGGCAGGTATCTGTTGTTCTTATCACTTATGATAGCCTCCCCATAAGAAATTTATGGTCAAAACAGTTTTCTGTCTCTGTGCGTTTGTGTGTGCCTGTTTCTCTTCCCCCATTTGGGGGGCAGGGCAGGTAGCAGCAAGAGTGTTTAATTGAGAGGCTGAAGCACATTCAGCTTGAGTATTGGGGAGTGTGCCTGAAAATGGTTCAAATCAGAAAGTGATTGGAAAGCCAAACAGATAAAAACAAAACTTTTGATATTTGCCAATCATCCTGCTGGCCAATTATCAAGCTTCACAACTTTGCTTCCATTTCTGGGTGTAGCATTGTTATCAACATTTAAAAATGCAAGCTTGATTTTCATTTATGAGGCCACATCTTCTGATTTCTGCATGTTTACTAAAGTTCAGTATCTATATTCCATCATTGAAACTAGTCAGTCCTTGATAAGTCATAGTTTGATTGAGCTGATCTATTATCTCCAGGTGGGTGCCATTTAGTATTGCAAGGCCTTTGCTTGATAGAACGCCCTACGTTGTCTTATCAGATTATGCACTTCTACAAGATGGAGACTCTTTACCATCTCATGTTTCTGAAAATGCCATTGAAGTGCAACATAATGAAAGTTGTGATGATCACCCAAATGATGTTCTTATAGATGACAGTGAAGAAATGAGTGAGCCTGAATCTGAAAGTTGTGATAGTGAATCAGGTCCCGAAAACAGTGGTCAGACAATGGAAAATGGTGATGTTGGTAATATTTTAATTGGGTTAAGGGGATCCCGTGTGAGATACAAGGTACACAAACTCTATTTTATATCTCTCACATACATTTCAAATATTCGCTACATTTGTGATAGTCTTTCTATAGCCAGTACTCCGGTTATTGATTACCCGAATAATTAAGGTGATACACATTAATCATGACCATTATAGGATTCATTATAACAAAAATATCCCTAACTAAAAAGTTAGCTAGCATGGGTGTATATCACATGTTTGTTCTGTGTTAAAATAGTTGGATAGCATGGGTGTATATCACATGTTTGTTCTGTGTTAAAATAGTTGGATTTGGGTAGTCATGGAATACTATCCAAAATAGCTGATTGGATCTTTACCTTGGTTCTTTTCCTTGAAGTGAATTACACTTCAAAATGATGAATTAGAGGGGGTAGCAGAAAGTCTCACTTTATCCCATTTGATGACATTCTAGCTAATTGCATATGAGAACATTTTTAAAATTTAAATGCAACAGGAGTTTCTAAATTGGGTAAATTATAAATTTAGGGTCTAAACTTTTTAATTTTTTCTATTTTATTCTCTAGACAATTTTTTTCTTTAATCAAGTATTTGAATTGGTAAAATTATTTTCAATGTGGTGTTTTTTATGATCTAAACGGGTAAAATCGAAAACTTCATTATATTCATTTGACCTGGTACTAAATTCTATATATTATTTGAACTAATTATTTATTTAAAATTTGAATATAGAATTTTTTTCATTTTAAATATAAAATTTGTTCTTTTTTTTTTTACTTTCTGTATATATTTGAATAAATTCTACAGTGATAGAAATAAAATTTGTTTATATATATATATATATATACAAAACAAATTTTATATCTAGAGTGAAAAAATTATATATCCATACATAATTAGTTGAAATAATATACATAATTTAGTATGATATCATATGGATTTCTACGTAATAGCCACTAATCATTTAGATTGGAGAAAAACACCACGCGGTTCATAATTTTACCAGTTCAGACACTTGATTGAACAAAAAAAAATGTCTAAACACTAAAATAGAAAAAAAAAAAAAAAAAGTAAAAAGTTCATACACCAAAATTGTAATTTACTCTTCTAAATTTGAGAACTTGAGAAATTTGGATCATAATTAAGTCAAGAAATCAAGTAAGATCCATGCCAAAGATTTAAGTTGGAATTCTATATTGACTTGGCAAAAAAAAAAAGGCTAATGTGTTTCACAATTATATTTATAGTGATATTTGAAAAAATTAGTAGTTATAGATTAGGAATACTTTGTTCATTACAACTTGAAGGATATTTAGAATTTTAGCAAATAATTAAGTGTAATATATTTTAAAAAATGCTTAACATTTTCGGCAACTTTCACGCAATGATTTTTCTCACTATGTTTCTGCAAGGATCTGCAACAAGCTTTGGGCTCCAGTGAGAGGAATTACTTGGAATCTCTGTTGCACAGATATAAGAGGGTTGTGGGTGCAGAGTTGTCGGAACGAATACTCTACTCACCAGGGTGATACTATGGGATGATCTCATCATCACCATCTTTTGAGATGTACATCTTCCAGGGGAGTTGCAGTTTTCTGCTGTCTCATGTCCGGTTATCATAGTGGAGGTTGAAAGGGAGTCATTGCAGAGTTTTAACGGTTCCTTTCTTGGGGATTTGCTCCATTCAGACCATGTTCGTCGAGATGATCAGTTACAAACTCAAAGTTTTTTTCTGTGTTTTGTGCAACTGTCTTCTATTATCCAGTGGACTATTTCTCTTATGCCAAATGAAAAGAAAAGCGAATGAGTTTTCTTGTCTTGATATGATTTGAGGCCTTTTCAGTTGAAGGTGCTCCCCCTCCTCAAATTAGGATATTGAATACTCTCTTCATCTAAATGAATGTCACAATGAATAAAAACAGCTTCATTTTTTTACTCTTGAATTATTTTCCATCATTTTCTAGAATTCATCCTTGGCATATAGATCTTGATTGAAGCTTCTTTAACTTATGCATATAACATACTGTGTGAAAGTTAATGTAATATGTTTGGCAGGTAATATTATGCCTATGATTTCAGATGTGATATGCTTCGAATATACACTAATGACAAACTGGTTTAAATTGAAGGTACAATGACATTATGAAAGAAAAAGATTAAGATCCTCTTGTGTTTGCGGAAACATGATCTATCTGGTTTTGCAATCTAAATATGATGGATCATGTTTGTACAAATTTAAAAATAGAAATTTTATTTTTGATTTTTTCCCGAATTTGGCTTAAAAAAGAGCATGTTTAGTATCGCTGTTATAAAATTTTATTTTGTTTATCAAATAATAATATTTTACAATTTTAAAAATATTTTTGTATATTTATAAAAGTAGTTTATTTATATATATATTAACTTAATTCAATAGCTATTGATAAAATTTTTAAAGATTAATTTTTAAAAAAATCACTTGCAAAATTTATATTGAAAAAATTAATAATTAATTTAAAAAATTTTCTTTTAATTTTTACTTGAAAATCAACTATTAATAATAATAACTCCAAACATGCTTTAAAACTTGCAACATCTTAGTAGAAATGACTATCATCATCAAATTTTTGACAGTTTTATATCTGCTTCCGAAAAAAGAATGATCATTAAAAAAATTTTTATAACCTTCGCATAAAAGTTCGGATTGTGCAATTATTTGCAGGGTAGATCCAATATGAAAGTACCACTTCGATTCTTCGAATATCAAGTAGATAAAAAAGATAATAATTAAAGTGAAAAAAAAAATTCCCTTGTTAATAATAAGTTTTCAATTTAATAATATTAAAGCCATATTTAATAATATGAGGTTGCAAGTTCAAATTTTAATGAGCTCAATTAATTATTTTTTATTAATTAAATTAATTTTAAAATTAATTTTAATTATAATTAGAATAATATTTTCATTTTTAAGACTATTTAGATTTAATATTTGATCAAAATAAATTATTTTTTCTTTATTTTTATGTTAATAAAAATAATTATAATTTCTAAAATAATAAAAAGTAATTCCAAAAATTTGTTAAAAACTTGAGAAAAAATTAAAATAAATTAAAATTTTTCATTCTCTCAATCTAAACAATATACTATTTCTTTTAATTCACTAAGGACCAAATTATAATATTTTTTCATTCTATTTACTTATCAAATATATAATATTTAATTATTGTCAATAATTAGTTCAAATCATAAGTTTATAAATTTTAGTAAAACTAATATACACCATCCCCTTATAATCAAATCTACAATCTTGGTTTTACTAAAATTTATGAATCTATGTTATTTGAATTCATTATTGAGAATAATTTGATATTAAATATTTGATAAATAAAGAAATAAAAAATTTATATTTTAATTCTTAGAAAATTAAAAGAAATATTATATTATTTGAATTAAGAAAAAAGAGTGAAAATTTCCGAGGCTGAAAAATTGATTAATTTCATTTTTTCCCCCAAATTTCTTAAATTTTTCAAAATTAATTTTCTCTATTTCATAAATTATGGATTATTTTCATTATATTGCTTGACAAAAATATAAAAAAATTAAGTACTTACGTTTGCATTTCAAGAATAACATTAAGTACGAATATTTAAGAAAAATGAAAATAACATCAAGTACTATTATTTGCATTTCAAGAATATAAACATTATTAACTCATATTTCGTAAATTAATTTTGTATATAATATTTTATTACAAAAAACTTTATTTAAATAAAATGCCTCTTTACAAATAAAGGTAAAACAATAAAATAAATACATTTACACTTGTCAATTATTTTAAATAATAAAACTTATTTATAATTCAAATGTATTTATCATATTTTAAAATTTATTCTATATATACAACTTCAACCACAAAAAATCATTTTAATTAATTTTATATGAAATAGAATTCTTTGTAATGATTATTCCAAATAAGGCCTAAAAGAATGACCTTTGCTTCAGTTTACTTCACCTCATTTTTATCATGCAAGCAAAAAACCATAACATTAGTTGGGAAACTGCATTGCTAAATTTCATTATTTATTCCTTGAAATTTGCAATAAGAAATCATCAATTAATTGCAGAAAATGAATAATAGAAAAAAAGAGCTAACACCAAACTAAAAAGACATAAAAAAAACATGAAATAGCCTGACAGTATGCATCACGATTTGAATTTCACTTAATGTAAAATTCCCTTCTCAATACACTCATAATAATAATAATAATAATAATAACAATTGCTTGATACTAATTGATCCTTGAAATTGCAGTAAATATTCAACAATGAAATAAGGTTATTAACAGACTGACCCTTGAAACTGAACATGAACTAGATCTGAACCAACAATCCAGTGTTTAGAATCATGTTATTGACAGCACAATGGATGAGCTGTCTGAATGAGGAATTGGGTTTCCTAGTTCACAGAGAGTTAAGTGAGAACATCAGAGAAGAAGGAATGTACAGTTGAGATGAAGGCTAATCAAACATCATCAGCATCACTTCCACCCACATGTGCTTCATGATTGACCCAATAACGGATTCCATCAGGACCAGATACCTTAAACCTGCTCAACAACAAAATCCATATAGCCTTAAGTTTTCATTTTCTTCCAAACAAACCCAAAACTTCAATTTACAAGGTCACTTCAATCTAGAATAGAATTTCCTCCATATATCTAGTAAGCTACTGACCGCTCAAGAACAGATTTTCCTTCCTTGTACTTCTGGGTCTTTTCATGAGCAGTCTCCTGAAAGAAATCATCCAAATAACTTAGATAACAAGGAAACATTCATAAAGCATGAAATTCTTGTCAAATCTCTGCCTCCTAATCTTACATATTTCCAGCCCACAATTGATCCACACCCAACGCAGAAAATGTCGGCAACAGTATGCAATCCAGTCATCATCATTCTGTCTTCTTTCTCTCCCATGGTGACATTCACTCTGTCAAATAAGGGAAGATGGTTGAAGCTAAAAGAAGAATAACTGTAAACATAACATACCCTATGATCATGTTTTTGTGATAAACCATACGTTTGGATAAACCATGATAAAACTAGTCCACCATTTAGCCCACAAAAATACAATACAATACAATATCTGCAGCTTACAACATTTTGTCAGTAGAATTCTCTTGTGCTGCGCAGAAATACTCGGTATAATGGCATCTAAAGGACAAAGAGATGGATGTACGAAGAGGTTGAATTCTGTTATTTCTTACTTGTCCACAGGGATTTTAATCATTAACGAAATATATAACCATCTTTAACAAGGACTAACAAACATGTTTTTGTAACATCCTTTTTGTTTAGCAGGTTATGCTCCTTTTGAGATTACAGGAATTATGCACATCTTTTACCAAGAGGATGAGAAGAAACCACATTTCTGGGCAACTCCAGGATGAACATTGTCATGGGGATGTCAAAAATTTAAACCTTTGTGATTTCCTAGATCACTTCGATGTTGACTAAAGATCTCTCATCTCATATAAGCTTCTGATGTATCCAAGAAAAAGATCTCTCATCTCATGTTGCAATTCATTCATATCCCTACAATGGCCCTCCAAAAATTTCAATATTAAGAACTTTGCCCATAAATAAATTAATTTCTGAAATGCAATATGGCAAACGCCTTCATCTCAATCCAGACCTGCATCTCAGCCACTGCAAAATCAGAAGTTTGCACTCCAAACCTAAGGCAAATGATAGCCATACATCTTCAAAGTTCAAACACAGGTCAAGATTGACCAATACGTGGTTCAAATGCAAAATTCCAAGATGTAAACTGCCCTCAAAAGTATTGAAGTCTTTGGCAGGCATGGCACAGAAAAAGTTATTGGCATTTTGCAGTATAAGCAAGTCTAAATGTGGTTAACCCTAAATTGAGTTCCGTCCAAATGAAATTGATAATACAAATAATAAGAAGTGCCCAGAATCAAGAAAAAGCTTACACTTTATTGAAGAGATAAGCTTTCCCATGCCTGCAGTGGAAGGACTGAATAAAAGAATAGAGGCAAACAAATAGTCAGAGCACTTGCTTCCTATAAAACTCCAAAACATTTATTGGACAAAAGGAAAATGCGAGAAGGCATCAGAGATGATTCAGGAAAAAATATAGTTTTGGCCACCAGTAAGCTCATTGTCAACAAGAAATATGTCTGCTATATCACTACCTAAGCCTCATCTTGACATTAAAGGAAATTTAGGACACTATATTACCACATTTGCAGTCTATCTCCTTTTTATCATAACCCTTGCAACCACACATAAATAATCACAAGGAAGCTGCCTCAGCAGAACTTGTGCAAAGACACAAGTGAGATCAAAGTAGTAATGTAACAGGCAAACATCTTATTTTGACACAAACGTTTAAGTTACTGGGTTATGGTTCTTCATCTGTATGTAGATCAATATAAGTTGAATTGTTGAATCATAAAAAACGTGTCTATACACAGTCGTTTCTCATTAAAAAAATAACTTTTCACATTTGCATACTGCTTGAAGCATCATTACTGCTATTTGAATGATATTTCTTCTAAAATACGGTTTGGGTTGGTAAACTTGGCATCTACAAAATTGCACTCAATGCAAACAAATTTTCAGTCTTGAAGTGACCAAACCTTGCTTGTGAATTGGTTCATTTGTACTACTATAAATCTAAGACATTTGCACTGAAGTGCACAATGTTGAGAGCCAATTTCAAATTAGATGGTAGACTGCATGTAGCATTTTTCCCATTGATCATTACTTTTTTAGACCAATAAAGATCATTTCCAAAATCCATTACACACTTAGCTTTTCTATATATTCAGAAATCCAGAACATATGATCATCATAAAGCACCGAATGGCACTACGATTAAAGCAAAGACATCCATGCACCGCAGAAAACCTATCAATCATGAACCAGAATACATGATGTCCAACAAACATTATACAAAATAGAGATTCTCTTAACATCCAGTTTACATATTTATTAGTGAGAAAAATCCAAAAAAATGAAGAGCTGATTAGAAACAAACTGCCTAAAATACCCAACAACAAAATATGATTATCATTATTAAACTGTCAAAGGGGTAATAAAAGTTTCCCCTTTTGAGTCAATCATCTATTACTCAATTTTCAAGTTGGAGCAAGAAGCGTCATAACTTATTCAATTATCAACTTCAAATATCCAATCTATCAATTAATACTCGTGATGAAAAATGTCAGATAATCACAATGACTAATCTAAAAAATCCCCTCTTCTAACCAGATAAATCTTTCCCTGATCCTTCATTTGAACCAAACAAATTCCCATATGGATAACTAATTAAAAATCCCCACAACACAAACACATCAGAATCTGCAGTCAACCCCACAATTACCAAAAAAGACCAGAAAACCAACCAAAATCAAAATACCCAGATGAAAATTCCACAAGAAAATCACTGAATCAATAAAGAAACAATCAATCGGGGGTTAAGACCGTATAAAGAACAAACCTTTGAAACAATATCTTCATAAAGAGCAAGATGTGTTCTGCAGTGCTTGCAGCTATAGATCTTTCCTTCAAGATTAACCACAAAAAGCCTTCCCATCTCCTCAAAACAGATCCTTTACGCAAAAACTTCTATATACATGTACAATATACCAACAGATAAGAGAAAATTAAAATTACAGATAGACAAAAAACAGAGGAACAAGAATCATTCAGTATTCTGGGCAGATTACCTACCTCTTTGTCGTTTTTCTTGTTGTTCTAATGCTGCTGTTGCATGGTTTGCAAGGAAAATGTGGACCAAGAAGCTAATCAACACTTGTATTTGTATTTAATGTACAGTAAAATATTTCTGAATTATACTAGCCTTTTTCTGCTAAAGTGGAACCTGACAAGACGTGCTTCCTACGGGTTTTTTCATTTTTTTCCTTTTTTTTTTTTTAAAAAAACTTAATCTTAGTTTATAGCATAATATTAATATACTACAATCATTTGCTGAACCCAACAAAAATATAGGACTAAGATTTTTTTATTTTTTAAAAAATGTTTAATTGGTTTCAAAAATTGTATTATATGTAAAATTTTTCTTATTTGTTTGTTTTAAATTATATTGTTGCAATAAAAAGCATAAGGGATTAGGATATTGTTAATAAGAAAATGACTTTATTAATAAAACCACCAATCATTTGTTACGTAAAACAAACAAATCAAAAAGGAAGGAAACATAATTAAAATAAAATTCTCTTTACAATTTTGCAACAAATTTTCTCAATATTAATTTTAAGTTAGGCAATTAATTTAATTTTTAATATATTTTTGCACTCATAATTTTTGTAATTTATGAGAAAAGCAAGTATGAGTTATACAATTAAAGCTTGTTTTAACGTGATTAAAAGTTTTTAATTTTTATCTTATAATTATGATATAAATTTTCATTAATTTAATGAAAATTATGTATGATCATTTACCATAACAATCAAAACTATTTCACCTATTATTAGATAAAAGAAATCACAAATTACTAATATTAAAGTATGTCGGTTGATTGAATTAATATTACTATCAAATAATTCTAGATATTCAATATAAAATATAATTTTTAATGTTATTTGTCAATATATATATGATGATGATGAAATATATCAACATTACATAATCAATTTTCATAATTAAATCAAAATAATTACTGTAGGTAATTCTTAAAAAATTTGAAAACTCGTGGTACCGTGGCATTGGTTGGTTCCTAATCTAACCCTTACTTTTAGTTAGTGAGTGTGTTATTTATTTAATCTGATTATCCTTATTCCTTTTCTAAACAAATCTAATTCCCAAGATTTCAATAGCACCAACCACTACGAAAGTTTGAATGATATGATAGTAGTCTTTGATAAGAAGGAATTAAAAAAAAAAAAAAAAAAGAAGCTTATCTTTAAACAAATTCAATTTCTATTATGCTTTATTCGTTACACCTTTCCTCTATTTTAACAATTGGGAATTTGGCTTTTTTTTATTTTATTTTTTGGTTGTAATCAACTTCAATATACTATATGAGATTTAAATTTGTTTATTAAATAATATATAGTTAAATTAAAATTAAAATTAAAATTAGCAAACCCAAACCAAATGGCAATTAGAAATTTGCACATGCATATAAGTTTAATTAGTGCAAAATAAATGTAATCTTGTGATTTTATTTCTAAAATAATAGACTAATATGACATGACCACAACTTTTAAAATTTATAGCATATTATAGGTAAAAAAGATATCATAAGATGTAGCCGTTTTCTCACGAAACATGAAAGATGTGTTCTTTGATTTTTATAGGTAATAGAATATACTTTTTTGCATTTGGGTATCTTTTACCATATTTTTTTATATTATGCTATGGATATAATGATGAATAACTAAAATAAGAAATAAATGTAATTTGATGATTTCATTTTAAATACCCTATATGGTTATAAGTTTTCTTTTTATTATTTTTTGAGGTTAATTTCAATCTAAGACGATTATTTAATGAATTTTTAATAATATTGAAATTATCTTTAGATTTATGAAATTATTATTTTAAACCTTAGGAGAAGCTCAGTAATAAAAAAAAATGTTATTATATTTTTTTGAATTTTATTAGGATATTATAAGTAAAAAGATATCGGATATAATAGCTATTTTCTTATTATGCTGCGATATTGAATTAAATTACTAAAGTAGCATAATGGGAGTGAGTTTGCAGTGATGTATGGTTATTATATTGTTGTGTAAAATTTTAAATTATATATATAATTTATTGATTATTTATGATAATTGTTTCAAATATAAAGATTATATAAAACAATAAATAATTATACACTAGTAAAATTATTATTTAAATACTTAAAAATTAAATTAATTACAACATCATAATACAATACTATAAAGTGATATTAAATGTTCACTGAATTAATATGTCTAAACTTGTTAAATAAAATAAGAAATTGAATGCAAGATAAATGACTAAAAAGTAGGTATTATAATTTCATTGAAAGAAAATCAAAATTACAATTCTACTTGGGAAAAAATACGAGAGAGTTAATCAAAGATAATAAAGATCTGTTTGAGATAGTTGATAGTTGATAATTGTTGTCTCATAGCTGGTAGTTAGTGGCGTTTTGATATTAAGTGTTTAATTATGTTCTGTAATTGTTATTAATTGATAAAATAACTAATAAGATATACTATTAATATCTTATCTATTGAATTAAATAAATTAAAATTAAAATATAATGAAATAAAATCATATATTTTTCATATATTCTCGTAAAGTATAATTTCAACACTTAGAATACTATAATTATTAATTTATATTTATAAAATCTAAATAATTATTTCTTGTCGATGTTAATTTGTATATGTCAATATGTTTTTAGTAATTAAAATATCCTACATATATAATAATTTAAATTAAATTATTTTTATATAATTAAAAATATTATAAATTCGTAGTTAGTAGTTAAATCATAGAACTTTAAGAATAATAACAAAATAAGAATAATTTTTACTTGTTTTCGATTAAAACAGCAAAAGTTTTAAAAAAACTCCAAACAGAGATAATAAAAATTATAACTTATTAGAGTTGTATCTACTATCAATTATTTTTTTTCTTTATTTTTTGATTTTTTAGTTCATTAAATTGGTGTCATTATTTTAATTTGCAAAACTGTATATCAAATCTAATATATCTAAAATTAGTCATTAAATTTTATGTAAAGTTTATATTATATTAGATCTTAAATTGTAATTGATTATAAAATATTTTTTATTATTTGAAAAAGAAATTCGTTGTAATATAAAATTCATATTATATTATAATTATTATTTTAATTTAAATTAATTTTAATTATATTTAAATTTTAAAGATAATATAATAGTTTTAAACTTATCAAACTAATTATTTGATATATAATAAAAGAAATACACAGTTTGTACAACTTTATATATATATATATATATATATATATATATATATACACACGCGCGCGCTCGTGTGGTGTGCACAATCATAAGTGAGAACTTGGGCAATAATACATTATACATTGCTATACTTCAAGCCCAAGACCATGTTGGAACACGAAAGTAGCTAGCCCAGCTTTAGCCCAAATCAACATATAGCATAGTCAATAGCCCCAATCCCCTTAATGCAGGCTTAACGAAGACCAACTACACTAGCTTAACGAAGTCTTTTCTCTTTTACCTTTCCGGATTATAGGAAGAATTCCATTTTTAAATAGAAAAATTAAAATCTTATCGTGTTATAAACCTGAATGGATTTACTAGCAAGATCCTAAAATAATTCACAAAGTTGGGTAGTTTATTAGGAAAATTAGTAAATAATCAATTAGAAAGTCCGTCAATTATATCTTTCTGAAAAAAAAAAAAAAAGTCTGTCTATTATATGACAGAAACGAGATTAGTGTAACAACATGCCTACAAATATTAATCAATCCAGCATAGATGGTCCACATAAATAATGGTATATAAATGTTGAAGAATACCCTTAAGAGAGATCATCAAATCAACATATAATACTATGATTGATCAGATCACTTGTTGAACGTAGCAACGAAGGCAATGGGACCCTTTCCAGTAACAGCAGCTTGAATACCAAAGAAAAGGAAGGCAATCATGGCCATCCTAGAATGCTTGATCTCTGCTAGTTTAAGGTTCTCTAACTTTTCTGGGTCTGAGGCCAATCCAAGAGGATCAAAGTAGCCACCTGGGTATAGCCTTTTTTCAGGGTCAAGCTCTGCATTCCTTTGGAACTCAATGTATCCAATTACTAACATCTCTATCCATATCAATGTGGTCAAGTTGAATGGTAGTGGCTGCCCTATTTATGATGAGCCCTCGACTAACTCTACCTGTTCAACATCAAATATTTCGTTTAATTAATTATCTGAAAATGACGTTTAGAAGGGGGAAAAAAAATCACCAAGTAGAAAGATGAATATCATAAAAAACTAAGCAAAAAGATGAATATATGCCATTAAGTTCTATCAACAATTCAGTTGTTTGCAGGTAAATGCCATTAATTTCGATCAACATCAATGTTGTCGTCAATTATATTTCCACCACACCTTTTTGCTTGGATAGGAAGAAGACATGATGAAGAACAAAATTTGTTGGATCCAAATTAATTAGTGGCAAAAAGAAAAAAAAAATTGGTGAATTCTATAGTGATAGATTTAATAATGTCATTGAGTAATGCGATCCAATCAAACGATTAATAATAACTTTTATCTAATATAATGGTATCTAATATCTTTTGTACAATCTAATGATAAATTATTAATTACAACATTTTAGCGTAATAATAAAAGCTATAAATTAGTGAACTATATATAAATTTTTCAAGGAAAGTCAAAATAAAAAAAAAAGAAAGAAAAGCAAACCGCTAATCACAATTCAGAGGTGAACACTATAATAACTTATACAGTGCAATTGGTACAATTTTCAAAAGCACATGTAATTATTTATCACTTTAGATAATTTTAATTTAATAAAATTATTATAAATAATTAATAAATTACACATAGTTAAAGATTTACATAAGGGTACTATTACCAAAACAACATTGTAAAATTTACTCAATTTTCACAATATAAACAAATTATGTACATTTGATAATTTATAACAGAATATGTTCTAATAAAAAAGTTGTATAAAGTATAGACCATACAAGATAGAAGGATATTGTACATAAATACCTAGCCCTCACAGTTACGAAAGTAACGGTTGGAACTTATATAATAATAAAAAAAACCAAGCACCAAAATAGAAAAATTTTAACTCTAACAATACTTAAAACGTTTGACGTATTAAATAATTATACATAAAATTATTACATAGATATTTTTGAATTATATTAATTTATTATATTTTAATAACATATATACTTGCAATATACAAACGTATAAAAACTCACGTAAAAGTAAAACGTAGTCACACACCTTTCCTGCATCTTGCCATGCAATGCCAGTTAGGGCTTCAACAGCAATGGCTCCAAGAGTACCTAACATTGCCCATCTCCCATGAATAACCTCACATTCCCTAAACCTCTGCAACCCGAAAACCTCTGTGTACAGCTAAAATGGCGTTGGTTTAATCTCTGTGTTCTTCATTCTCACTCCAATAACTTCACCAGCCACGTTCTTGGCCAAGTTCTGGTCCAAGGAATCAAGCTCGAATTGCAAGTACTCTGCAGGCTTACCAAGCCCAAATGGGTCGAACCCAAGGTCTCCAACCATGGTCCCATCGAGCCATTCTGGTGGGGTTGCGCCCGGAAACCATACCAGCCTGTCTTTCACTGGTTTTGGTGGGGTTTTCGTTGGTGGAGGGGCAGATTTCTTCGTTCGAAATTGGAAAAGGGCTTGGATTTTTCCAACATTTGATTTTGGGTTTTGGATACGAGTTCCAAAGAAATGTGATGCGGCGGCAGGAGTGGTGGTGGTGGCGGCCATGGCCGGATATTTGCTGGTGGAGCAGGGAAGTTTGGGTAATAGCAAGAGTGGTCCTATATATATATATATATATAGACATACTCGAGTCTATGGTAAAGCAACAATTTGTTTCATATTTAAGGGTTAATTAGTCGTTCTATAGTGAAGAAATTATCGCAAAGAAGTTTGTTGGTTTGCGATTTGACGGATGTGAATGGGAAAATGTATGGGCCTTATCTTTTAGTGGGTGACTTTGGATGGTTGATGCCCTTCACCTTATTGAAGATTAATGTTAATTCATGATGGGGTTAATTGCTCTTTTTTGTATATTGTTTTATTATTTCTTTTTTTTTAGCTTGTTGTTAAAGTCATTAAAAACATTTGACGTCTAAAATTTCTCAAACAATTGTGTGTGTGTGTATATATACATATATATCTGAAAATGTCAAAAAAAAAAAAAAAGTAATAGAATTAAATACCACTGTCTGAGGCAAACGTGAAGAATTGCCATCTCTTGAAGCGGCTAGGTCTAATCGATCAGGCAGATTGAGCAGCAACCGTTGCTTGCATCTGGCACGGTAGTGTTGTCGGTGTGAAGTCGAATGGTGGGCACGGTTGTAATGACTCGATGAGCTTTAAGGCACAGAAGTTGGTTGGGTAGTGACTTGTGATCCTGGGTACAATCGACCACCTGTCGCCTACCCCCTTTTTCTGACTCTAATAATAAGGTAAGCTTCAACCTTCCTTCAGCTGGGTGAGCCTTCGCTTTTTGGATCATCCGAAGAAACGGAAAATACCAAAAAGTTCAAATTCCTTCGGCATTCATTCGTCTCAAAAGAATCTTGGGCTACTTTGCTACGGGTGGGGGGTTCTCTTAAGAATAAAGAAGATAAATAGAATCTAATTCATGTTCATGCTAACAGAAGAGCGGATAGTTTTGAAATGATACAATAATCACATATTTATTGCCTTCAAAAAACTAAGCAAACTCTGATAATTTCTTCAGAAGATCAAGTAGTTTTCATAATTATTGCCATAGGTTAATCTATATATCATTAGAAGATTAAGGTTTCCAAATATTTTATCATTTCGTTAGTTTGATACTAATTTAGTAGATGTAAAACTTCAAATCTGAAACTTATTTTCAAAATCAAATTTAGATCATTCCAAAAAAATTCAAATTTTATTTATTAAAATTCATATTAAAAATTTTTAACATTTTCTTTTGTTAGTATATTAGTAACTGCAATAACAATATCCGCCACTCATCCTTTAAGTGGGATGAATTTTTATTGCTTTTGAAGCCCAACTTTTCCTGACGTTGCTACATATAATGTCACAAGATTCTATAAAGACGGGTAGCCCATTTTTTGAAAACGGTTCTTATCCCAAATAATAATCTACCAAACCTTTGTAAATGGAGAATTTTAAGGAAAAATATTAATATAGTGTTTGATTTAACTTTAATTCAAACTTTATTTTATTTATAAATGCATGTTTTGAAAAAAATTATTCATTTTATAATTTTATATTTAGTATACTATAAAATAAAAATAAAAATAAAATTCATTTCAAACGAAATGAATTTTTGTGTTTGATTTATTCGGTAAAATATTTTATTTTTATAAAAAAGCACTTGTATTATTTTTTTAAAATTTATAAATTTAAAAATAAAAGTAAAAAAAGAGTGGAGAGAGAATAAAGAGAAAGAAAAGGAGAAGAGAGAGCAGAAGAAAGAAAGGAAGAATGAAAGTAAAAAAGACATTTTAGATAATAATATTTTTATCATAATGAAAATTTTATTATTTTTAAAATTTTTTATCAAATTTGATAGAATTTGATTTGGTTATATATCTTATTTGAGAATCCCTCTCGGAGCTAATCCAAAGAGAATTGAATAAAGGAGAAGAAATTTGAATTGTATGAATATGGTGTTAGTTCAGTAGCTATGTTGGTTCAGTCTCAAAAAGTTTCTTTAAAGTTTAAAATTTTGGAGTCACATTTATTAAAAGGATTTTACAATGAATAACTATCTGATCTCAACATAAATTTTCATCAAAAACTATCTTTGTTTGTTTTTTTTTTTTTTTTACTCAATACATTAGTGGATTCAAAGAATTTTAAAGGAGAAGAAATTTTATGCCATGATAATTTTGATTTTTTTAATTTGAATTTTGAGAGCAATATTATAATTTTTTTTTTAAGTCCTTATTGTAGTGGGAAGGTGGTTAAGTAGTGAAGATATAAGAGGAAGGCAGTGACCAAGTTCATGTTGATTCAATAGGCTTTTCGTTTTTTCTAGGTCTTGTCTGTTTTAATTAATTTCTATGACAGTTGATTTTCTATTTGATTGTTAAATCGAATTAATTATTGATATTACAAGGTCTGATAAATTATTGCGATCTTATTCTTATAACATTATGTAAAACCAATTAGTTTTGCAAGGAATAATGTGTACTATATGATGATTATATATATTTTTTCCTTTCACATGATTTTGAGATTCAAAGCAGATTTCACCTTTTCAAGCCATATCTCTTTGCCATCATCTCTCTCTCTCTCTATACATATGTATATTTTTTGAACACTTTACATGAGTTGATCTGGAATTTTAACTTGAACTTAGCTTAAATAAAACTTGAGTTCGGAGACAATTTAATATAAAAATGATCATAAAATTTTTCATAATTCATTGATTAAGATTAAAAAAATTCGTATGAAAAGACAAATGTAACTTGCATCAAAGAAAATTGAGGGAGTATGTTTTTCATTTTAAAATATTCTTCAATTTGTCTATGAAAATACAAAATGTCAATTATTTGATTGCCTTCATTAAAAAAAATAAAGGAAAAATAAATTGCAGAATAGCAACCTATATGATATAATTGATTATAACAGAGTACTATCAAGAAAAGATTTTATCTTTAACCTAAGACTATACTTCAAGGCACATACTTTGAACAGATCAGCCTTTGAAAAATTGCCTTCACAAACCAGAGCTCTCAAGAAGGATGGTGAAATGATTAGTGCACCTTTGCGAATTCGACATTAGGAGACATCAGATACGCCCCTAAACTTGCTCTCAAATGGCAAATACTAAAATGTAGCAGAGGAAGCGAAAGGGTAGACACCAAATGTCATATCATGAATGCTTAATATCTATATCAATCACTTGAAACATCGGCCCAATAACTGAGAAGTTATCATGTCAAATTGCTAAGCATACATACTTTTTTTTTCTTGGGTCATAGTACAATTGGGGGGAAGGAGGGATTTGAACCAAGACCCTGATATACACAACCATTCAAGTCAAGTTCAGAGGGTGTTGAACATACATACTTGGTCTAGGTTAAGAGGACTACTTGACTACTTGATTATCTTCTACTTTTCCTTCTCTTTATCTTCCTCATCTCATTTTTCTAATGTTATCACTTCATAAAGCAGTTAACTGTTTTTTGAACATTCAAGTTGTATTTTGTAACAAAAACAAAGAAAAAAAAAAGGATAGGCAGTAAAGAAAAGAATGATGAGGTGAACCATAATTCACGTGTGTCATCTCCAAATATGCAGACAGAAAGTGAAAAATATAGGGTCACATTGGTCGCAGGTGAGTTGCCTTATGGACTACAATCGCCATCATCATCACCTGTGCAAACACCATACGAAAACGTTCAGGAAATTAAAAGAAAATAAACAAATGGGTTATAAGGCATCCACACAACTACATGAGACCAACAAGGTTTAGTCTTAGTTGCTTTCTACTTGATGGTAATCATGATTTAGCACATAATTCAATTAATTTTCACCCTTGTTATGTATTGCCATCATCTTCAACACTAACAATTTCTAATGTCGATTCCTTGAGAATTTATAGATGTCATTATATTTCTCTTTCTTAATGTGGTGAAACAAAAATTGTGTAGTGCTTTATCAGAAAAAAAAAATATTTTTTTTAAAAAGGAAATCAGTGACTTAACCTATAGTATTTCTCGATATATGCTAGTATTATAGTATTTTGCAGTAAGATTGAAATCACTTTGTTTTTGAAGGGAAAAAACAATGATTTGGATTTCATTACAATTTTTTCTTTTTTAAAAGTGGTCGTTGGATTGCAAATTTTGTTTAGCTACAATTTATTTTATTGAGGTAAAATTCAGGTAAAAATTGAGAGTAATTAAGATCTAAGAGCAACACATTAAAGTTTAAATTTTACTAATATAATTTTTATTCGTATTATATTAATTTGCCATAGAGAAAAAATTTCAGTATTACACTAAGAGCATATGTGATACACCAAAAATGAAAATAGAATATTATTTCAATTTTATTTTCATATTTAATATCTTAATTTATTTCAAAATTTAAAAATATAATTTCAAAAACTTAAAATATCTCACTATTTTTCTGTTATATAGATATACAAAACAAAAATTTTAAAATCTTAAAACACTTATCTTAGAATAGGATTTAGTTTTGATTAAGATTCGGAAACTCATAAACTTTGTCTTAAAGAAGAATTAAGTATTTTTCAATCAAATGTTTATTGATAAATATTATTTAATATTAATAGAAAAGACTCACATAAAATGTTTTCAAAAATGTTAATCAATAATCAATGGAAATTGGGAAAAGGCAACACTAGATGATTCCTAGTAGGGATAGTTAGGAAATGGAATTTGGTAGCATTATCTCCTTGTTTTCAAGCATCAAGCAAGAGACTTCACTAAATTAAAAGATGAACAGTTTAATATATCCATGATAGCACTTTTTCTGTTTCAACACCCTTTTGTCAATTAATGGAGTTAAGGGCTATCGCCTACTTTTTTTTATTAAGGAAAATTAATTAAGTTTTAAGCATAAGTTAGTCGATTAGGAAAATGATTGGTGGCGGTGAAGAAAGTCTAAAAGGTGCTTTGTAGTATTGGAGCCAAGTGATTAACAAACCACAAATTAAAGTAGGGTTATGTCTCTAATACTTCTTGATTAGAGACAAATTATAAAGCTAGCCAACACCAAAAGGTTCTAAGGGGAATTTGGCCGGCAACATCAATCAGAAATTACCGCTTACCACTACTTTAGTTGGTATATTAAATTGGGTTTGGTAAGATTTTATGCTTAGAACTTATCTCCAATGAGAAAGCTTCCAATCCCATTGGTATATAATCTTATGTGCCAAGTCACCATTCTTGAAATATAGCCTTGTTTCTCTTTAAAACCTTTTATATATAAAGCCATTTACAATGTGAACAAACATTATAAGTACATATCATATGCAAAAACATAATTAAAACTGCTAATCAAATGTTGCTTTCACTTAATTTCAAATTATTCAAATTTTTGTTTAACAAACAAGAGAACATAATTCTAACCAAACGTTCTTCCAACACTCTAAACACAAAATACAAATAATCTAGTAAAAATTGCTAAAGTGGCAAAATTCCATTGAGTATAAAGGTTACACAGTAAACTAAAAAATAAAATTCACATACTACTAAATTAAGAAAGAAACTTAAAATTTTAAAATAAATCTCAATCAAGTGCAACTTAAATCATAACGCCATCTGTTACATAATTTCATTTTTTATCGTTAGATTAAGAAGCACCAATTTAGACAAAAACAATGCTATCTAAGTTGTCTTATGCATCAAATTTGTCAATCTTGAAATTCTTTTTTGCCATACTTTTTCTCTACTTGTTTGCTATCCACACTGCCATTGCCATTTGCAAGTGTCGGTCAATCAACTTAACAGTATGGCATTAGAGACCCAACCACAGGCCCAATTTGAACTC